>VZTO01024233.1:77048-126649 GCA_013400615.1 Syrrhaptes paradoxus
TTGCATATTTGTATATAGTATTATTTCCAGTATTATTGTAGTTTAGTTATTAAATTGTCTTTATCTCAACCCACGAGTCCTCTTTGCCATTTACCTCTCTAATTCTCTCCCCTATCATTGGGTGGGGGCAGGGACTGTGTGAGCGGGTGTGTGTGGTTTGGCCCCCAGCCAAGGGCCAACCCGCCACACCGTCTACTCCTTATTGAGCCTCGGGGTCTAGATACCGAAGTACCAACACACAGAGAAATGTCCTTTGTAATGCAGTAGAGGAGATAGGATCTCGCCTGGACCAGAGCAGGGAGCCTCCTGATCCAGGCTGCGGCGTTCCTGGTGGCTCCGCTCCTCTGCCGGCACAGAGCCGCTGAGGGTGGACCAAGGGCTTGCTCTTCTCTTCTCCCTGAGCCACTGACTTTTGGTCACAAGGCAGGGAAGTGTTTTCTGTAAGTAAGCTCTCATCTTGTCGGGAGGGCTGTCCATCACCTCCCCAGCGAGGTGGCAAGGCAATACCAGCACAAGCCGTGCGCACGTTTCATAACTGGGCTTGGAGCATGCACAGAGCTGGAGAAACTCTAGCCGGCAAGACTGGGAATCTTCTAGTTTTTGCTGTCTTTGTGCATGCTCTAATCTGCAGTGTCTGGCCAGCTGAGGGAGACTTAAAAGGATTATTTTCAAGAAGTACATTTCCATGGTCTGGCTGTCAGCTGCTCCAGGAAGGATGGAGCCATGAGGTTAGTCTTTTAAAAACTAACCTCCAGAGCATGTTTTGGGCTCGTTCATAGATTGCAAGGTTAAGTTACAAGCCTCTCCATTCCCCCTGTCCAAAGGTGTTGTATATAATGGTTCCCTCATGGTGACAACCTAATGAGGACAAATCACTCGCAGCGTTTCCCCAAAGGTATACGGGGAAAAAAAATCTCCGTACCTACAGACACCCACACACAAATGCAAGCTTACAGCGGTCAGTCTTCTCTCTTAGTTCTCCTTGTGGTTAAAGCTAGATAGGATGGTGAACATCGGAAGAATTACTTTATGACAATTATACAAGAATTGTGGTCAGTGAAAGCATAGTCTGACTCTCATATTGAGACTTGGAACACCACTTGTCTCAAGTCAGTTCGTAGAAATTAAACTTTGAAAGAAATAATGTTTGAGGTTGGATCATACGGTCTGGATCTGGGGAAGGGATTCTTTTTTTTTTGCTGTTGAATTATCAAACAGGAAAATAATTGACTCACTCTGTGGGAGACACTGGATAGAGAAATTGATTTATTTCTTAGCTAGGCATCATCACATCACAGAACATCAGTATTGGCTGAGGCTGGAGGATGGTCCAGATTATATTTTTGTGGAATACAATTAAAATCAGAAATTGTGCAAGTGATTTTTTAATTTATTTTTTTTGTTCACACAGAGGTAGCAAGGTTAATCTAGCTGTCAGCTGCTGGGAAGCACTAGGAAATTCAGCCAGAGAAGCCTGTGCTGTTGTAGTTCCAGTGCCAATGTAATTTTTCTTGCATGCTGCTCAGAAGTTCCCTTTGTTGTGAGAGTAATGTCAAAAGCCACGCTTGGTGAAAAAGCTGAAGAGAAATAAAAGCAGGGGAAATTTCTCTCTGCATCCACAGGAGAGATTTTTGTCTTTTTAAAATGGACCTTTGTCCCTGCTTTCCCCAGTGAAAAGTTCAATTTCAGCCTGAAAGGAAGTCTTTCATAGGGAAATAATCCTTGTATTATTAATTTACTTGATTCTGGATTATTTACAAAGGTCCTTTCCTGCTTATTTCATCTGTCTGAGTGGGTTTTTATAACCTGGGCTCCAGTATTTATATGTTCCAGAAATACTTTTCTCACACAGCAGAAATGCAGAATCATTACTGTGTACATGTTTTTCAGAAAGTAACAATATTTCTATGGCCAGATGTGAAACTCTGAAAAAAAGTCATAATGGATGGACTTGCAGGAACCCCCGCTCTCCCTTAGCTCTAATGGTGCAAATGGCACGGAGGTAATTCTGTAATTGTTTTCTCCATGAAGCCAATATGAAGATTAAAGTACCATCTGGCTTTCTGAAAGCAAAAATTAGAAAACCTCTAGCTTGAAAGAAACAAGGAGTTGGATCCCTGTTGGGTGGACATTTTAAATGGAGTATAAATTTTCTCATCCCCATTTAAAATTCTAACCACAAATCAGAACTCGGAACTTTTCCCTCTTCATAAGAGCTAGCATCCTAACAGAAATTTCTCAAAGTACCTTTTCCTGGAGGTCTCTAATGACCTTGGGTCTGTTCTTGTATTTATGGTCCAATAGAGTTTAAAGACAGAACCTGAAATGTAAATCTGGTTGGAAAATTTCCAAAAAAAAAAGGGGTTTTTTTCTTTTCTTTTAGAATCTTAAATAATTTTCACAATCATTACAGAAAAAAAAGTCTTTTAAAGTCATTCTTCATCTGTGAAATCATTTTTTTTTCAGGAAGTATTTAGAAAGTAGTTTCAATAAGAATTGACTAACTTATGTTAACAAGAAATTTCACAGAAAAGGAAAATTAAGCCGTGTCAAGCTCTTCTGTGAAACAGAAAGGGTTTCAAGGGGTTTTTTGTAAATTAAATTATTTTTCGTGGATTTTTTTGCTTCTTAGCAGCTCATCTAAAAAATTGCAGTTGGTAATAAAAAAATTGAGTGATTATTAGTGAAAATTTCATCATGAAGAACTCACCAGGGCTGTTAGTGATGAAAATGCTGTGTCTATTGAGGCTATTTATTAACTTAGGACTGTGTTGGGAGGATGTTGGGTGATTAACATTCATTAAGGCTGAATTTGCGAGAGACTTTGCTTGTTGTGAGTTGTTTTAGATAGTCTTTCTCCTACAAGTTTTTTTGTCCGTTTGCTCTCACTCAAGGACTCCAGTCCATTTGCCCATATCTCAAGCTTTCTGTAGAGCTTTCCCCTCCCAGTGAATTTACAAACCACGGGTTCGGTGGTGCAGTGAAAGGGATTAGCCCCAGTGCTCACCTACCAGCTTTGGCTGGATGACTCAGGCTGGTTAGAAAGCACAGCTGGTGAACATGGAAGTCTGTTTCCATAAAACACTTTTGCGGAAATATTGAATACTCAAGATCCAGTTGAAATCCAATGATTTCAGTTCCCTTCTGGGTGAGCTCCAAGTGCCCCTTTGCACCAAGCAAACCTCAGAGACCTCGAGGACTCTTCCTCTTGCATTGTCTGAGCACCAGTGCTGGGTTACAAGCACTGAGCCTCGCTGAGATGAAGTGGCCCCGGAAAACGCGCCATCGTTAAGCCTGGTACCCCACCACTGCCACCCCACCACCTCCAGCTGTAGGTCACTCTGCTGGTGTCCTCAGGGAGCTCCTCTGCCACTCCCATGGGTCCAGCTCTCCCCCCACGCGCAGGATGAGAAGACTCTGCTTTATTTGGCAACGTCTGTAAAAGAAAATTCCCAAGGCTCAAACTCACGGAGATATTCATGTTTATGCATGAATTGCAGAATGGCTACCCATGGGGTTTGGTTTGGGTCGTCGCTGTTGAGCAACGCTGGGAAACGGCCAGGAGATGGACACCAAATGCTGCCGTGTATAAATTCAAGAGCACAGAAAATTATCTCTATAACTATTGTCTCACCTTCACTGACTGTGAAAATGAGGATGGCAACATCTGCCCGCAGCAACTAGTGCTTTGGGTATTCATTTATATTTGTAAAGCATGAGCATGAACACACAAATACACATAATATTGTAGTTTTACACCAAGCAAAGGGATGCAGCAAAAGAATCCATTCTTTCTCAAACACATTAATTCGATTTCAGCAGCCAGCTGTCAAGAGCAAGCTGTGTTGAGGTTCCACTTGTCATTTCATTTTGATCTGGACAAGAATATGTTTTTAATGTCTTGTGTCTGTAGTATTCTTCAATAAAGCCTGTTTTCTTTCTGAAAAAAAAAAAACCCCAAAAACACTCTATTTTGTTCTTTTCCCCTTTCTCTCTGCAGTGCATCGTGTGGGACTGGGATTCCAATGGCAAGCATGACTTCATCGGAGAATTCAGCTCGACTTTCAAGGAAATGCGAGGAGCTATGGAAGGAAGACAGGTAAGCGGACACCGCTGGAGCTGTCTCAGTACGTAAGCTTTGTAGAGCAGTGTTCCTCGGACAATCCTGTCACAAAGCAAGGGACATCACCTCATCGTCTTTTGACTTTCTGATCTGCTGATAACTTGTATTCGCTGCTTCCTGGTGATCTCAAAGCCAAACGCCTGATGAGCTGTGTTTGTGCTTTCCATTAGGGTTCTGTTTATAATGTGTTTATAGAAAACTAGGAGTTAAAAGGTGTTTAATCAATGGTAAGCAGTTCGGCTATTCAATAGGTTTTTATGATTCTTCCAGGTAACTTCTGTTGATACTCTGAGAACAACCTAGAGTTTAGCAAATGTGCGTGAAATACCCTCATCACATATCAGTCATGTATTAACCCCTTACAAATAACTTCTAAACAAAACCTGAGTGTAAAGGAAACCCTGTTTTGTTCTCTCAGAGGCTCTCGGAGTATATTTGGCTTGCTGGCTTGCCTTTGCTGTGAGATTTCTTGGGGATTTGTGCATCGTTTAGATAAATGTTGTGAATCTGTCACTGGCAGCGCTCGTGGTGGAACCAGGAGTGTGTGAAGGAAGGAGAGAAGATTCCTTCTCTGGGTAACTGGTCACCTGTTTTCATCAGGAATGGCACAAGTCCTTTATGGATTTCTTTCCTAAACGTGGCAGGTCCTGGGTGAGATTCCCAAGTCTTGAATTGTGACTCCTGGGGATTGACAGTTGCTTCTCAGTGACCAAATGGACCGAAGTCCGGGAAAGCTGGTTGGTCTTTGGTTGGTGGTACAGATGAAATTAATTCATGCTGTCTAAGACTTCCTGATCATGAACCTCAGGATAATAGCTTGGTGTGTGTTTCTGTTCCATAATAACGACCTCGTTGCCACGGACTGATCTGTTCTGACACCTAGCCTGTTTTCATACTGGCCACCAATAAAAAAGGGCTCAAAGACGTCCTGTTGTTCCCATGCACATCTGGAGCAGACATTTCTAAACCTTCTGTTTAACATTTCCCACCCTTCCAAAATTCATCACTTACTCCTTCACCATAATCTTGACTACAAAAAAACACAGTAAGAATAAGTCTGTCCCTATTTGTTACAGTTTGGGTTTTTTTTAGTGAAATGCTAGTAAATGCTTTGAGTTTATTATATGCTGAGGATTTGTTCCAAATATATGTATAATATATATTTTTAATATGTGTGTATAGTGGCAGTATTTATAAGGTTTTACTAATATTAATCTACCAAACATTTTAAAACAAGATTAGAAAAGCTTGGTAAAAATTTTAAAACTATTAAAGCTTTTCACAGGGACATAACCTCTACTAATGAGGAAAAATGTCACAGTTTTGTGTTTTGGTTTGGGGTTTTGTTTGTTTGTTTGTTTTTTAATGGAGGCAACAAAACCAGAGGGACTTGGGGGAAAAAAAGTCATGGAAACATAAACCACCTGGATCCCCCTGCATCATGGGAGTTATGTAAGGGGAAAATCTGTTCCTGTATTATATAAACCAGACAGGTGTGTATACACACATGCCCAAATGGGAAAGGGAGGAAGAGACCCTGCTGTACTTACCATCTCCACTGACGTTTCTGCAAATTTGGGGTGTTATTAGGGGGGTGAAGAGGGCAGCTGAGATGCACAAGATGGGATGGGGTCCTGAGGGGATGCGAGTTGTGTTTCCCCATTTCTCCAGGTATCTGACTACGATCCTAACTCAGAACCTTTGCATCAGGGAGCTCTTCAGATAATGGAGCACTGATGAGACCCTTAAGCCTTTGGTCCCTTCAGCCTTTATTGGTGTCAATAAGCACGTTGGCCCCTTTGATTTTCGCTCCATTCCCCAGGTGCACATTTCCAGAGGAAACTTCTGATAGCAATTAAAAACAGCTCTTCTCCCATGGTGGATGTCTTTCTCAGACAGGAGGAGAAAAAAATACCTATCCTGTCTTCTTGCCTACCGGGACGGCAGGAATAAGCTCGTCTTTTGGGCAGGAGGAGGAGCAGTTGCAGTTCAGTTCAAATGATGCTGCCTGCATCGATCGGGTTTCTTCACCCTCTCTATTAGACTGTGATGCCTCCTTTCTCATTTACAAACTATACAATTTGCTGCAGCAGCTGTACATGAAGAAACAAGATAAAACCAAAAGAATTTCAGGGGAGGGCAAGAGAACATGCTGATGGTAACCCAAGCTTTGCCATAGCTCTCCAGCCCTTTCCCCACAGGATGAGCCGATGTCCTGGTGTGAAAGCACCATGTCTCTCCTGACACCTTCATTTCTTTTTCTGAATAGCTTGTGCTGTTGGCAGCCACAAACGGTTCAAATTTTGGTTCTACAGTGGTCGCCTGCACTTGGTCACCCCCACGTCCCTTCGCTGGTGTGTGGCACAAGTGGTGGCACCGTTTGCTCTGCTGGAGGTTTGGTGAGAGGAGGGTAAGGGTGTTTGGGAAGGCAGCACCCTTCCCTGCAGGGAGTACCGTCTCCCAGTGAGGGACCTGTGTCTCCCCACTGCAGCAAAGAGAGCATTAGGACCTTCCGAGCGTCAGCATTAGTTTGCTGACTGTCGTTGCAGAACCAGCTGGATGGAGCTCGTTTTACATTCAGAAATCCTCCACACGGTGGTTTAAATTTCGGGGTATAAAAGAAACACCAAAGCAGTATGGTCTGGGGGTCCATTACCAACATTTGCAGCAGTAATTATAGGAAATTACCAGGAGACAGTTAAAACCAGGTTGCTTTCTGTTTCGGATTCACTGGGTTGTTTGGCAGGGAGAGCTGCCGGGCATTCAGAGGCAATGCTGAGTGACGTTCAGAACGATGAATCGAGATTTCACAGTATTTACCCCTAGTGTCAAATTGCAGACTCTTGCATTAGTGTCCTCTCAACTGAAAAGTTAATTTAACAGACAAAAATGAATCGATAAAAACCGATGTCAGATACCAAATCAATACTGGGGATGTAGGAACAGACTGAAAATTGAGCTCGGCCTCACAGTGCACGCAAAATATTTGAAAATTGTTTCCCGCTATTGCTTTCCTGCTTAGAGCTGTATTCTTAACTCTGTTCCCTTTAGAAGAGTTGGAGATATGACAAGGCCTAGATAGGGAATTTCCTTCAAATGGTGCTTGTCACATCTTCAGCTCAGGCTGTGGGAAGTGCTGAGGTCAGAACCACATCTTGGTGGGTAAGTGAAGATTGAGAGTTTTACAGAAAACAGCCTTACTTTTTTTTTTTAAGCCTGCCTGTGAACTGAAAAAGGACTTCCTCCTCCTCCCCTCTCCTATTCCCTTCACTTTATACTATCACATCAACAAATTAGATAGCTGCAAAATTTTTGTTTCTTTCTGTTTTCCTGCTTTCTAGGAATTTGCTAATCTGTTCTTTCCCTTGCTTTCTTACCCACGTCAGCTAACGACACGTTAGTGATTTGCACATGGAATATTGTCATGAGCTGTGGATATTTGCTGAAGATTGCTCTCTGAGTCTGGAGATAGCTGCATGCTAAGCCATGAACAAATGTAGATGCGGGTGGGCAGTGCTCTTGCCTTGCTGTCACATTGCTTTCCCACATATATCGCACCCTGGCGTTGTGTCACAGAGCGCTCTCTTCGCTTGGAGAGAAAAGCTTGTATTTTTTAAGCTTGACTGCTTCTATGGAGTAGAGAAAAAATGTTTATGGAGGATTTCCCCTGAATACGTGGGCCTCTGTCTGCCTGTCTTCTCAGCTGGGAAATTAATTTCAAAAGACAAATAATTGAGCTGTAGGCTAACCGGGAGAGTGAGCAGATGTGCTTCCTGCAGTTGGAACATTCCTTTGTCTTTTCCCAGTCTTCCCTCTGTCACCTGCCTCCAGTAACGCAGCGACAAAAATACTCCTCCTCCCCTCTGCAGAAAAGGTCTCGTGTTGCTCCAGAGCCATATGTTTTGCCTTCCCTTTTTTGACATTTGACAAAAGTTCTAAGTTTGAAATACTTCAGAGACATCAAAATAATTGCTGTTGGGCAATGGTTTGAAGCTGGATGAAGTCACTGGGGCTTTTCATACCATGCATCAGGTTGCTCCCTCTGGTATTTTCATTTGTATTAAGTTCCCTCTTTTTTTTTTTCCCCTCTTAATTGATCTCAAAAGATGTTCAGTCTTGCTTACGTAACACCTGAGCCTCTGATACTGGAGGGCAACAGCACACGAATCTGGATCTCTCTCCCAGTGCTGTGTCCACACACGTATGTTTGAAGACAGATGTTTGCCCTGGGCCTTTTCCTATTCGGATCATTCTCTGTATAGTCAATGGTTTTCATTTTTTCTTCTGTGTGCAGCGTTATTTGATAGCATTTAGTCAACTGTGGAAACAATTTTTGTTAATTATTCAGTTTGTACAGAAATTTTCCTCCAAGCAGTGACTGCTGTTTTCCACAGGTACAGTGGGAATGCATTAACCCCAAGTACAAAGCAAAGAAGAAGAATTACAAGAACTCAGGCATTGTCATCCTCAACCAGTGCAAGGTAAGTGAGTGTTTTGCTCTTTGGCTGTTTCTTTACTAAGCTCCCAGTGATACATTTTAGTGGTGTTAGAAAATCTGGACAACAAAATTGAACTGTCTGTAGAGTAGCAATGGAAACTGATTCACTACAAAAAGTAAAGACAAGGACTTGAATCCCAAAAGTAAGCCAACTGTCCCCCACTCTCCTCTTTCTTTTCTCTTGCCCTGTAGAGCAGGCAGTACTAAACTCTGATGCCCACAAGCTGCCCAAATGGCCTTTTGCATGTTTCCCTTCTGCTCCTTCCATCAGTGCTACAAAATTGCTCTTGTTCTTGCTAAACCAACAGCAAAATTTCCACTGACTTCCCACTAAGAAGAAGCAGAGCTTGATTCTACTTTGCATGTGAATTTCCCTTTCTGTAGTTTTAGAATTTTGATATTTTCTCTGTTTACATTTTTGTTTTGATCTTAAACTACATTTAACACTTTCTTCCTTGACCTTATTTTCAGTTGGTCCCTTCCCTCCTTCCAGTTTATTTTTTTCAGACAGCTGTGTGATGTTTTAGCAGCAGGTAACTAATCTGAATGTCTTGCTTTCTGTCTGCAGATCCACAAGATGCATTCTTTCTTAGATTATATCATGGGAGGCTGCCAAATACAGTTTACAGTAAGTGACTGACTTCTCTAGCTTTTTTAAAAGAAAGGGAATCCCTGTAGTTACTGATTCATTACTTTCCCAGAGAAATTATTTTTACATGCCATTCCTTGGTGTCAATTATTAAGGTTTTCTTGCAAAATGTATGAAGCCCAGAAAATAAAACCACGCTAATGCGGTAAGATGTCCTTGCACAAACTGATTTACTTCTACATTCAGTTCCAGTCTAAGTGACTTTTAATTTCACGTCGGTTACAAGGATAAAATCTAATGCTCCAGGGTTATCTTCTGGAGATCTTTCCCTTTCCTGTAGCACCTTGTCCTGTTTCTGCTCCCAGATATCAGCTGCAGACATTGGATGCTACTGAAATGTTCCATCTCACTTTTTCCAGACAAGCCTTCATTTTCCAAAGAGATTTAACAAAAAAGAAGGATTTTTTTTTTCATCCGAATAGAAAGTTCCAGCAACAGCAGCAGCTCCAGGCAGTGGTCGATTGTCGTCTGGTGTACGAATCAGCTTGTTGGGGTGACAAACGCACACTTTGCCAGTACACCTTGCCAGCTCATGGGATAACACCAGAACTGAGGACCCTGTTTCTGGTTTTGAAGGAAATACCTACAGCAGTAGACACAGATCTTTATAGTTGTCTTCTCTCAAGCAAAGCATCCTGTGTAATTGCCTCTCTGCCT
The DNA here is from genome assembly GCA_013400615.1 of Syrrhaptes paradoxus. Classification (NCBI taxonomy): domain Eukaryota; kingdom Metazoa; phylum Chordata; class Aves; order Pterocliformes; family Pteroclidae; genus Syrrhaptes; species Syrrhaptes paradoxus. Next base: position 86,976 of record VZTO01024233.1, read on the forward strand.
CACCCAGCCGCTTCTGTCGTCCCCAAATGCCCATTTCTCCTCCAAATCAAAGCTCGCCAATCCCTCAAAACCCCTTTGATTTATCTTTCCTGGCATTTCCTCCAGGAGACTCAGTTATCAAATGTGTTCACGGTCATTAGCAAAAAGACAGTAACGTCTTCAAGTAATATTTAAAAGCCTTTTCTAATCAGGGCATGTACGTAAGCACATGCAGAGCCTGGTTAACATGCACTTCCCACAGGTCTAGCGCGAGCGCAAGAGCCCTGTGACCATTAGTGAGTGTCTAGGGATATATGTGATTATGTTACAGCTGTGCTTTTCAAACTCTTTGGGATGCTTCCTGAATGTTTTCCAATGGGAGAGCGAGCCCTTACGCAGCGCGCTGACGGGCCATGGCAGTTTGCTTGCCTTTTATTTACTTGTCGCAGATTTGCTGTTAGTAGGCTGTGAACCACGCTTCTACTGTGTTTTCCTGTTTTAAGATTTCCTTTTGCTGAAATGAAACAAAGTCATTGGCAACAGGGAGCTTAGGTAAACTCATCTGCAAGGGCAGGCAGCGAGGACATAAAGGCGATGAAAGATCTATTATCCTGGGAACCACAGAGATCCTGGAATTGCTGCTGACCGCAGCGATAAATCCAGCAGCTCAGTGCTGTGTAAACTCATCGCTATCAGTTTTCAGGGGACTTGGGGGAAGCTGTTGTGAATGGCTCTGTGCCTGTAGCTCTGTTCATGCATAACCCAGTGGTTCGACTTTAAGATCACCACGAGCTGCCTGCCTGTCTTACGTCCTCCTGCCTCGGCTGCAGCAGTCCCCAGGGATGACAGCACAGACTGGTTGTGAGCGGTGCTGCTGTTTCCAGAGACGTAGCGGAGAGTCTCCAGTGGGCACTGAAGCCAAAGGGTGCAGCCTGCTGGGGAGATGCTCGGTGCTCCCTTGCTCTCTGCACACAGCGTATCGTCTCCTTTTCACGGCCCCAGTCTGGTTCGTACAGACCACTGAAACGGAGGAGATGCATTCCTTCCACCTGCCCAGATTGCCATTTCCTTTAGCTGGAATGGATCCGGAATTGTTCAAAACTCTCCTAGTCCATGTGCCGTTGTTGTCTTAATGACGTGTCTGCGGAGTTCGTGCTGTGTGCAGGCAGTACGACACAACTGGGATTGGAAAGGGTGCTTGCTGAGGAAGGAGAACTGGGATGCTAAGCAAACAAAGCTGTAGTGTGATGTACCTGCTAATTTAAGGCACTAATGAAGGCTTTGGTAACATCACGCTGTGTATTCTTGGGATACTTTGTACATCTATTGTAGGAACATAGTTTGTAGTTAGAAAGAATGTCTCTGAAAAACAAAAGTAAACTTTTCCTTTGCTTTAAAACCATTTATTAAAAAGCTTTCATCTACAGAGATCCACAGCGCTGATTCCAATCCACTATTTTTATGCACTGCTTATTGCAAATCACCGTTATCTCTGATCAGACAGCGTTCCGGCTGCAGGAGAGATGTTCAGAAGCTGGCAGCGCAAATGGGTCTGTAGTCAGAAGACATTTTCATCACTTTAGGAAATACAGCAGAAAGGGTGTGTAACATGCGTAAAAGGAACCATCACAGAAAGATCTATTGGACAGATTCCCTCTCAGGCAGGTCACGGGACTGGGCAGACTGATTTGCTGCTGGCAGATCCAGCAGGAGGGCCAAGGTGTGTAGGATGCTTTCAGTGCAATGGAAATCACCCTTTTACAAGGCTGAGGAAAAAAAGAACTCAGAGTGTGGTTATTGCTATGGCATGTGCTTATTTAGCTGTGGGGAGATGACTGGTACACTGGAACTGATACGTTCAAAGAGACACAGATAAAAATCAGATGTATGCACTGTAGGAAAGGTTCCTGCTTCTCTGCCCACAAGATTAGCTCAGTTGTGATGTTACCCAACTTCTGTGATACGTTAACTTTGTTTTACAAATCGTTATCCAGTGTATTCGCACAAGACCTGGGTACTGCTGGATGATGCTGCGAGAGCAGCAGTATTTTGGAATCGTGGCAAGTAACAGCGGTCACCTTTCTTAAAAGTTCTCCCCTTGGGAGTCCAACAGAGATTTTGATCAGAGCCAAGCACACTGCTTCCAAGTGCAGATATTCATAAAGGCTCCATCACAGGAAATAAGGGTGTTTTTTGCTTATCAGCAGACCTCTATGACAAGGACGGTTTCCAAAAAGGAAGCTATTTCTGGAGAGGGTTTTTTTCTTTCCCAAACACTAGCTACAGACTTCTTTCCAAGCTCATTAAACTGTGCTCTTGTTCTCAGTTAAAAAGCATTTAGCTGTGGCTAACAGCCATGAAGGAAGACTCGTCCAGTTCTGTCTGATTGTCACTCAACTCTTGTTCATGTCTGCTTTGAGTGTATCAGTGGAAACGCCCACGTTGAACGGTGTTACAGGAATGCCCTTCATTTCTCTATCATACAGTGACATTTTTGCATTTCCTATCATCAGAACAAAAATTGAAGGTTAAATTATTATCAGAGAAAATATATATCTCTTTAAGAAAAGAGCCAAACCAAGCTCCTGGCTCCTGCCTGAGATGTGGTGAGGTGCTGCGCGTGTTGGGTTGTGATGAATGCTTCCCACAATCTTCTCGAAGCCTTTTCAACACAAAAACCTCTGCAGGCTCACCTTTAAGCTTGCTATCATCTGTGAAATTGGGAGGGTTAATTATTTAATGCTTAGATGTTTTGAAGATAAAAAAAATACCAGACAGGCAGTAGCCACTGCTATTACTACAGCCACAGGGAGGTTTAAAATAGCCAAGAAATGTCCCTACTTGGAGTTTTAATTTAGGTTTAGTAGGACTTTTAACTCTCTTGGGACATTTTTGCCGCAACGTTTTTATGTCCTGAACATCGCCTGGCCTGGGATAATTTAATTAAGTATGAGAACCTAGAGATAGTTAATTTGATTCATTTGTATTAGAACATAATTTTCCACATAGAATAATAATGCAGTTCATTTTTTCCTTCTTATGCCACGTTGATTTTGTTATATCTTATTTTATAAGCTGTCATTTACTTTTAGACGTATTGATCAATCCTGTCCTGATTCAAATTTGATGAAGTACGCTATGAAACGGCCTTTGCTTTAAGGCTGCTGTCTCTACAGAAGACTGTTTCTGGTAAAGATAGATGGTTGGGGTGGGTATAGTTACGCCAGAAGAGCTCCCCAGCATGCTGACTTTCCCTCTTTTCCAGGTAGCTATCGACTTCACTGCATCCAACGGTGATCCCAGGAACAGCTGCTCCCTGCACTACATCCACCCGTATCAGCCCAATGAGTACCTGAAGGCCTTGGTGGCTGTTGGGGAGATTTGCCAGGACTACGACAGGTAAATAACCACCTTTGATAACAGAGTTGTCTTTAGAAGGTGTTTGGCTGCCGGCTGCAGTCGCTCCCATGCAGGGAAACGACTGCATGTTGGAAGATCAGTCTGCCTTTAATACGCCTTTGAGAGCGGCGGTGGGTTCAGATCAGCTTCACGGTAACAGAAGGTCTGGTTCTTGGCTGTTTGGCTGCTATGTGTGTTAGGTTTCACTAAGCCTGCTCTGCAGATGCTGACAGCATCCTTTCTGATAACGCTCGGGAGCCTGGTTCTGTCCCGTCCTGCAGAAAAGCGGTCCAGTGATGATGCTGTGTTTGAAACTGGATTTTGTCGTTGCCTAAACTGCTTAGTGGCAGTGTCTGTCCTTGGAAGTAAACCTGTGGTCTTCTTCCGTGTTCGCCTGGCCTGTTGAGTATTACAGTCTCTTCTAAAATAAATATTAAAATATCTTGATAATGTGTGCACACAACATGCCTTTAAATAAATAAACAATTGCAAGTAATTGGGCCAAACATGCTTCGATTCCGTTATATGCTTCTGTTGCTTTCAAATAGGCTGCCTGCTTCTATCAAATTAATTGCCCATTATTAAGCTAATTACCAAGTGCATTTCCTTTAAATGTTCTTTCTCTGTTGGTGAGGCATAGTATCTTACACAGTTATTCTTTCTAACCTTTGCACATGTGATAGACATCCACCCACCACTTCGCCACGTGTAAATACCAGATCTCCAAAAAACCAACAGTTTTTCCCGTCAAATTTGAATTATACTTTCTATATAAATTGCAGAGTGACTTAATACTGTGGTTTGCACATTACATGTCTCATACACCAACCGGCCTGCTCAGAGGTGCTTCCATCTGCATGGGAGTGAGATGTCCTCTGAAAGAGTGAGGAAAATACTGCCCCGGTGCAATTTCTGTAAGAATTTGATGGTCAAACTCAGTCAATGTGTCTGAGAGAATGAATAGTTTATTGTAAGTGAGCTGATAATTCCTCATTGATGATCCAGTAATTTAATAATTACCAGCAATAATTCAGAGGCTTAACATACTTCAACATAGGGAAAGGAATAAAAAGGGTTGGTTTAAGCAAACAGATTTTTTTTATCTTATTGCTTAAGGTGTGTTTTTTAAGAAAATGAAATAGTTAAGTGGCACCATCCCTCCTGAATGGAAATATTAATCCCAAATCAGGATACTTCTCTCAATATAGCATATTCCAATCAGTACAAAAAATAATGGCCAGTCTTTTTTTTAAATGAAATCATCAGCATTGTTCAGTTCTATTGTGCTGCAGAAAATGCCTGTTGATGATAATCAGCACAACTACGGTTGGATGAGCTACGGACTAGGGCTGAACAAAAGCCAGAATTTCTTTTCCCAGAGAAGTGTCACCTTTCTGGCATGTATCTGACCTGTATGTGCTCTCAAGTTGTGACACGATAAACATATTCCCATGGGCAGGTTGATTCAACATGGTTAGTGACAGCTGATCAAAATGTCAAGTGAGACCTTGTCTTTATACTTTTGAATCCAGCAAACTGGAAATGAAAACACAAAATAATCCACAGGTTCTACATGGGAGGTTTTCTGTGTTTAGTTGCAGCCTTGAGATGCATGAGAATATACGACCTATAAAGCAAATCTTCTGTATATACGATTTAAAAAAAAAGAGTTTCACACTGAGAAAAATTACAAAACATGGCACAGATCCGTACCTGCTCCAGTGAGCCCAGCTGTGCTTGCGATACTGGAGCAGGATTTCTGTTTCCAGGTTAAAATCAGCCAGAAGTGAAAAGAGAGGGACGCCCGAACCCAAGGGCTGTTCAGAGCCAGAGTTGTCATTTGCGCAGGGGCATGTCTGTAGTGAGATTAAAATGTTTTAATCTGAAGTTTTATCGTTTGTACCCATTGGTTGTCTCAAACAGGCAGAACTGGCTGGTTTCAATCCAAACCAAGGCAATTTGAGTGGTTTCCTTTGGGTCTCGGGATTCATGTATTGACATCAAATGACAGAATAGTTGGAATAAAGTAAAATCTCTGTTTGCAATACCCTTTGCATTCCAGTAGCACAGCTGTTGAATGCTAAGTACTTTTGCTACACTTATATACCAAAAGACTGCATTTTTATAATTGGAAAAACAAAAAAAGCCTACAGCTATTACTTAAAATACTTCTGTACTTAGAAACACTCAAATTTATTTGTCATTTGGGAGGAATGGGATTGGCAAATAATATATAGAGAGACTCCACTTAAAATGCAAAACTTTAATTTATATACTCGTTAGTTATATCAAGCCAAATCTTCTCATAATCTAGGTTTCTGTATGTATCAGCCTAACATAATATATCCCTAAGTAATCGATGCTCCAAATGAAGTGCTGCCTCACATCCCTTGACACGGGGGAATAATCCCTGCTCACCCAAAAGCCCATTTATCTGGATGGTTCAGAGATTCCTGAAACAGTTAAACGAATAGTGCCGTTCTGCGTAGTTAAGTGTGAAAGAATGAGATTCGTTCTTTCATCAGCAATATTCAGAGACTGAGAAATAGGCTTTGATTATTATCCTGATTGTACAAAACCTGCCGTCCTGGAGGAACAGGCCGATCTGATAACGGTAAGGGAAATGGGAGAGCTGTTCACCTGCACAAAAGGCTGAATGCTTTATCGATAGGTGGAATTGTTTCAGGCTGTAACATTTGTCATAAGAGAGAAGATAAAGTTTGTGTGTGATACAATCAGTGGCTAAGCAGCAGCAGCAGCAATGGATCATCAAGGAAAGAGAAACTTTGATTAGTTTTAAGGAATTAGGCTCTAAAATATAGTTAGAAATACTGGAGAGGGGAAAACACATTAAAAAGTTATTATTGAAAATATCTGGTAAAATAAGCAGACAGCTCCATGGAGAATAATTTATTTTAGGATAAATGACTCATGAATGTTTAAAGATGACCTCATGAAGCAATAAGTGCAAAATATATATTTCCATTTTAAACATTTTCACAAGCTTTCTTTTATCTTAAGAATTATATCACCGGTATAATTTCACCTTGAAATTTATCAAGTCTACCTTTTTTTGTAGGGTAGAGAAACATGAAAATGGTGAAAAATCATTGGGCACTGAAGTGTTCAGTATTAAAAGTACCAGCTTCTGTATCGTTCCGTATTTATTCTCTACCGCAGTAATTTCAGCACTGATTTCTCTGCATCAGAAAGCAAATCAAGTGGTTTCTGACGACCAGCAATATCAGCGTAGCCAGGATCCTGAAAAATCAGTTGATGGCTACCCAATGTGCATATGTTCCCTCTGCGTGTTTGGCACGAGGGAACACCTAGGGCAGGTGAGGTTACACCTGGCTCTCTGTGCACCGGGGCTGGCGCAGGACGCGTGCCATTCCCCAGCTCTGAGCAGTGGTTTTGGCCACCCCTTTGTTCTGGAGCCTGGTGGATAGCCCTTCACGAGACCGCTTTTTGGAAGGATAGATAGATGGCAGTTGGCTGTGCTGGCCGAATACTGATAGGAGGAAAACGAGCTCATTCCTCAGATGAAATATCAGACCTGTGAACCAGAACCTTATAAAAGCCATGAAACTCTGTAAGTTAGATGGGAATAATTTTGAGTGTGCCCTGTTCTCCGTAGCAACTGTCCCCAGAGATTTTCATTTGTATCAAAAGCTGCCCCTTGCTCAGCAGGAGCAGCACTGCTCTGTAAGGCAGAGAAGCCCAGGCTGACCTGGAGAATGGAGGAACCTTTCCCTCCCCTCTGGGTGTCCCAGCAGGAGATCTGGCCATGTCCTGACTGCAAGCCAGGACCTCACCCACCTCTGTTCCCTTCCCCTTCGCACATCCCGGCTTCCAACAAGAGGAAACTGAGGCAGGTGGGCAGGGAGGAGCTCTCGTGCTCTGCAGGAGGATGTACCCTCGGAATAATGGCAGGGACACTGTGCCCGCCAGCTGCACAGTGCAGCACAGCTGCCTCGTGCAGGGGAGAACCAGCACCCAGCTGCACTGAGGTGTGCCCTCAGCACATGGACAAGTCTGTTTCCATTCTCCTCATCTGGAATCATCTGTGAATACTTGCAGCTGTAGATAAAAAGTCCTTTTCCCCAGACAGGTGCAGGTGTGCTGTGACTCTTTTGTGTGAGCACGCGGTGCTCTATCCCTAGACACACACACACGTATCTGTATATACAACTAGACCTTGTGTTTATAAATACATAGGTATGCATATAATATATAGGTGTTATATATACTTATATAATCCGTATGGTTAGCACTCAACCATGCAGTAGAAAGAATCATTTCTCTTTTATGCTGTTTTCTAGCTTCCCTCTCTGCAGAGCCAAGCCGTAAGTCACAGTAACAGCAGCGTGCACACTATTAAAATGTCCCGTCCTTTGCTCTTAATGATTTGTTTTACCGGGGCTGGAACACAACCAGCTGGCCGTGAGTGCAGCTCATCTTTCATTCTGCAGTGATTGCTGTTCTGGCAAAGGGAAAAGGGCTAGAACGGGACTATGAATAGCTTGTTTGTAAGGATAAATGCTGTTACATGCACGCAGTGCTAAAGACTGGAATACTTCCTGAATGATCTCGCATCGTTACAGGTTTTAATGATGATATTGTGGGTGAAGCCCATGGCAGGACTTGCAAATCTGCTTCTCAGTTTGAATCTGATTTCTGCAGTTACTGTCTTTCCTTTCTCTTCTGCTTATTAAAAAATCTCATTATATTAAATATTTATCTTTGCATTAAAACCTCTGTTCTGATTCAGCAAGACACTAGAGCTTTTTATCTAATCCCACTGAATTCAGTCTGACTCAAGCAAACACTGAAGTATTATGCAAAATATAGATGGCACTAAGATGGAGTTTTACCAAATTTGAACTTGATTGTTAATTGTTTGCCCCACACTCAAATGTTCAGTGCCTCCATGTACCTGCATTTTATTCGTATTCAAAATCTGTTTCAAAAATTAGTTCTGAATTATTTTAAGTCTCTATATCTGTTTATTCACTCTTAAAGATACTACAGACTTTGTATTTCCAAGAGCCCTGGAAACACAAGGAAGATAAATTCTGTTTCCTGATGCCAATATCCTCCTCCATTTAGGCAAAGAGCCATCCTTCACTCTGAATAGCAGAGTAGCTCCTTAAAACTGGCATTCCCATTGAGATCATATGTGAACAAATAAACTGCTTGTGCAAAACAGACTTGTCTAGCGACCTCCCCAAAGGCCACTAATGAGCAAAGACTACATTATTCCTGCAAAGTGCGGAAATTATTTATGTGTAGAGCTCTGTAAACTACTTAGGAGTGAAAATTGTAAATCTGGGCCTCATTCCACAAAAGAGATGAAAGTCCTGAAGTCAGTCTGAGTTTTGACATGAACTTCTGCAGTGAATGAATTGCAGCAGCAGCTGACTAGATGCAAAAATTCCTCTTTATGATTTTCAGTATTTCAGATCTGAGCAAGGACGTTCACTCTGATTGAAAGCCGTATAGAAAACCTTCCTTCCCTCATGCCGTGAAGTGCACTTGAAAATTAAGAAGGGAAAAAAATGAAAGGAGAAAATAAAAAGACCAGGATTTCCAGTCCAGAACAGCCCTTTCAGTGCAGATCTAAGAAGGGGAAAAACTGAGTCAGAGGAAACGTCCATCTGTCCCAGAAACACATTTCCTGGGGGACCCAGCGGAGGGCGGTTAAGGAGGAGGAAGAGGACCAGGGATGCACAATGCAGTGCATGCTATGGAGCAATGGCTCCCCGATACAGAGACCAGTATGTACTTAAATGCTGTGTTTTGGGTTGAGGCTTCAAGTGGAAAAGAGATCCCAGAGTTTGCACCTTGCAGTCTGCTCTGTTAACCAGAGCCTCATCTCCCAAGAATTACTTAACAGGTCACTCACTCATCCTGAAGCTGTGTCTGGGTTTGTGGGTGAAGACTCAGAGTTACCCTGCCTGGAGGTATCTGAATTCCATACCTTGAGGTAATTTTGCCAGACACAAGGAGAAAGGCAGAAACTTGCTTTGGCTGAGACAGTATAACAGTAGTTCATTAAAACTGGGGTGAAAGAATGATGCCTAGAGTAACTGGCATTATATGTGACATTAAATATTTCATTAAATCCCTACATAGATCTATAGATGTTAAAATTTAATCTACCCATGCAGATTAATAAATAAAAATATGCTTAATTATTAAGCATCTCTATCACTTTAATTACAGAAACACATCAGTCGTGAGCAGTCCCTTCCAAGTTTCTTAGCAAAACCACTGCTTCCTCGCCGTGCTTTTCAGAGACCTCTGCTGCATTCTGTCAGCTGGTAGACACATCAAAATCCAAGCCTTCTGCAGGGCTTTTCTCTGCAGTCTTTGCTATTTTTCAATTCAGCTTGAACTCTCTTCTGAGGAAGAGCTTCGTTCTGGGCAGTAGTTGACACTTCTCTGGGACGATGCACACTGGTACCGCTGGGATTTCTCTGTCAGCATTTCCTTCTGAAGAGAACGACTTGAAGTACAAAACCCTCCAAACTTTATTTGAAATTGTTTATTGCCTACTGCTGGAGAGACTAGACATCTGTGTAAATAAGTATTAATAAGGGAATAAGCATAAAGAGATGGCAATTTATCGTTCCATGTTCACGGATGCCATCTGATACTGATCTGGTACATCTTTAGGCAACACAACCATTCCCACAGTTTCAGAAGCATGAATTTCCTCCTTGCACTGTTAAGGATATACCTCTTCTAGTCATCCGCTCCGTTATACTGGCATCCAGGTGAGAAACAGATTATTCCCATCTGGGAGCCCGTCCGTGGGGTGAATGAACACCACGTTCTGAGTCTTCTCATGAGAAGACTACGATCTGTGTGAGAATGACCTTTTCCGTGGTGGTACAGTTTTCCATATATGATCCCACAGATATGCCAATTCGGTTTCAGAACGTACAGGGATGTATGTCCAGCCCCTTAAGAGGCACAGGAGTGTCTGGAAGCTGCCTGGGTTTGAGAAGTTAAATAGAACTGGATCTAGGCTCTTATAGCATCCTCTTCCCTAGTTCATTCCGTTATAAAGTCCCATTTCTTTTTCAAGATACATTTTACTGAATTGGGTCATTTATAAATCAGGTCAGTGCAATTTATTTGTCATCTTGCAGGAAAGCTTGACATTTTGTCGCACCTTCCTGAGTATGCCATTTTGTTAGGCTATCTTTCTAGCAAGTGACAGATCTCAGTGCCATTTCATTTTGCTTAACCTATTCCTCTCCCACGCTTTGATGACTTTTTTTTTTTTCTTGGGGGTATTTACTTTTCCCCAGTCTCGGAATTTCTGAGTTCACTTGATATTTTTACCCTGAAGAGTTTTGGGGTTTGGTTTTTTTTAAATTCTTTTAATGTTAACACGAGGAAGTTTAAAGCTGCTGTACCTGGACTCAGCTTTGTTAGTTATTTCATGAGCTGATGCCTTTCAGTGGTTAGCTTCAGGGAATTTGTATTAATTATTTCCCTCACATGCAAGGCAGGCATTTTCCTCATATTCTTGAAACTTACACGACAATAGCTGTTTCACAGTATTCAGCAGATTCCCGCTCCCCTAAGGTGACCAAGAGCTGTAATTAAAGATACCGAGTGAATTTTAATGTCAGGATTTTGCGCGAGTGTGTAGCATCTCTGTCTGCGACAGACAGGTGTGGCTGTTGCAGTGATTTACCGTTGAGGTGCGTGCTCCCAGCTCTCTTTTGTAACCAAGATGTATGACAATCAGTTCATTCCTGCTGCTCCTTCACAAATCAACCTGCATTACGGACTGGATGCCTCACTGGGCAAAGCGTGGGTCTGACTGAGCAGACAGCAACCTGGCCAGAAGCAGAGCTGTGGTGGTGCCCCGACTGGGGCAGGCTGGGAGCTGGACCACAGGGGGCAAGGCTGCGAGGGGTGGCGTGGATGGGCTCTGGTCCCTTCCATTTGAGCGGTTTTATGTAGCCCTATTCGATTATACAGATCATGTCCTTTATTTACCTAGCTCTGCTTGCAAAGCAGGAACTGAAAATGTTTAAATATTTCAAATGATTTCTGTATTTTCTTTGGAACTGCTGCTAATCCCTATAAGCTGTTGCGATTCAGAATTTACTGGCATCAAGCCCTGCTCAGATAAGTACTGAATAATACACTCAGGAACATGATTCATTCATATGCTTTAGAAAAGAAACACTTAATTCAGTTCATATTCTTCCAGTTCACTCCCTGAACATGAAAGATTACAATTTTAATTGAGTTTAGAGATAACTCTGTTTTGTTTGTAGCATTTGCTATTTTCTCCCTTTTCTTTTCCTTTCCCTTTTCCTCTCTCCTCTTCCCCCTTCCTCTTCCCATGTCCCCTCCTCTCCTTCCCCCCTGCTCACATTCACACTTTTTTCAATTACATGTGGAACAGACACTCCTCTTTTATTTTCACCATTTGAAAATAATTTCTAACAGAGGAACAAGATATGATTTTATCATGGGAAAAGTATGTAGAGAGAAGCAGATTCACAGTTTTATTTTTTTTGAGACTGGAATTGGAAATGAAAGGCACAGTAATTGATTTTACTGTGCCCAGCATAGTACTTTAAAAAGAACTCCCTGGTAATTCTGATCTGACCCAAAGCCAAAATTACAAGTGACAGCTTAATATCCAGGGATTCTCATCAGGTAGATTCCTTGCAAGAATTTCAAAGAGCTGTAAATTTAAGCCTCTTGGCCATTTGATACTAAAAGTGGTTTCTTAGTGCTTCTTTCTCCACACCTCGTGTTTCTTTCTCTCCCCCTCACTCCCTGCATCGCTAGTACCGCTCCTGCGACTGTGTTGCTCCAGCATAACGGGAGCAGATTTTCCTGCCGGGACTCTCCAAGGTCAGGTCAGCAGCACCAGCACAACTTGCTGCATTGACTTCAGGAGCTTGAAGGGAACGTCCGTCGCTACATACTGAAGGGCTTTTGTGAGCCCCCATAAAGTGAGCCCCAAACAGCTTGTGGAAGTGGCTAGCGAGAAGTTTGTCTTTCAGAAGGAATAAATGGCATACAGAATGACTTAGGCCTTTCTCCCTCCTATGTTTACTCCATACATTTAAGAATTTAGATTCCCAATGTAGATTTTAAAAAGGAACTAATTTTCAGAGAGCAGTCCTGGCAGCTCTTGTTTTCCTTTCCCAATACAGGTATTGCCACACTGGTGAATACCAGGCTCCATCTCCAGCTTCAGAGGAAGTTGCAAAAGACTCTCTAATGTCTGAGTAATTCATTTCACCCAGCGGAAGAGTTTTATCTGAATTCTCATCCTAGGAATAGCAAATCCTTCTCAGAATAAAACTGAACTTCAGGTTTCAATGATACTACATGTCAGAGGGCACCAGTGGTTAATAAGACATATTTTAAAATGTTCTTTATTGTCTCCTTCTCTTTCTTTTAGACATATTTGTTACCTTCCAGTAACACCAGGCTTTCTAGTGACACAGAAAAAGGTGTCATTATCTGTACCACTTACTGATTTACAAAACCTTACCATTTCCTCGATTGGTCTCTTCTCCCCTGTGTGCAGCACAGCTCCCAGAAACCTGTCTGCTCTCTGCCCCGTTATCGTACTGATCTGTCATCGCAGTGCCTCTGGTTCCACTGGGTAGCCTGAAGGATGGGTGACTAAAGCTGAGCAATGTTCCAAGGGGATAATACGGGATATTTTGAGAATTTATTTTCTGCCGTGTGTTAGGTTATAGCAGAGGTGTTACTGAGGGGCTTTTCTCTAACTGGTGGTATTTCTGTTCAGAAGACTGCAGCCTTGGAGTCCTGGCAGTTCCTTTTTGTGGGCATTGATTTACATTTACCAATATGAGAGCTGAACCTGAGTGAACCTGAGCCCTCTCCCCGGTGTTACCTTTAGGGTATAACCTAGATCTGCTCAGTCTTTGGTATCTTTCATTAATACGTGCCTGTTTGACTGGAAAAAGTACCAGAAGTCATACACATCTATGCTTGCATGACTACTCATGGCTCTTATATAAACAAGTATAAAAGTCAAAGTCCAGTGGCTTTGCTCTTTTGATCTTCATTTCAGGTACTTCAGCTTTTTGAAAGTTATGTCAAGTTTTAGTTTTTAAGGGAACCTATATAAACCAAAGAACAATATAAAATGTGAAGTAGACATGCCAGGGTAATTTTGTTAAGATTTTGCCAAGCCATTATCCTCTTTTTCTTACTTGATTTGGTAAAATTCAGATTTTATAGAACCAGCTTGTTTTTCCACTGGTGTGTCTCTCTCCTGTCCCTTCAGCAATCTGTCTCCAGCAGGACCGTGCAGGCAGTTTCCCTGCACGTGCCAAGGATTCTCTGGCTCGGTTTAAACAAAACAAGCCCAAGATCCAGATTTGGCCTGAGGCCAAGGACGTGAACACTGCCCATGTCCTTGTGTCTCACCTTTCTTCCTCCCAGCACAAACTGGTGGCACCTAAACTGCCCTTTGGGAGGAGTGGCAAGCCCCACTGTCCCCAGCACTGTGCCAGGGAGGGTGCTGACAGACCAGGTGTGCAGACACCTCCCAGTGCTGCAGACAGGCTGGTGTGAATGGTGCCCAAATGCCTGAGCTAGCAATGCAAAGGAAAACCATTTCTCACTTTTCTTCTTTAGAGTTTGAATTACAAAGGAAGAACAGTCATTAGAGCAGATCCCTTTCCTCCTGAAATGCCAGATGAGGAAACAGGGCTGCAGTCTCTGATGCACGCAATTCACCCTGGAGGCAAGAGAAAATCTTATTTTCATTTTCTGACTGTAGTTTCTGTCCCTGGGTGGCTTAACTCTTGACACAGCTCCCAGAAGCTGGGAAGCTGCTCTGCTTTCTGCTGCAAGCCGTCGTGATAGCCCTGGGTCTGGGAGAACAGCTCTGTCACGCCTCTCTACCGCCTGTATTGATTGTCCTGGAAGCAAGAGAATCCTTGGCTGCCCTTCTGGGTAACTTTCTCAGGGTGCAGGATAAGCAGAATGAAGGCAGCAGGCTCAGCTGCTGGGTTTTTGCTCATACGACAAAGTGAGGGGTGGATGGGAAGACTGGAGAGGGTAAAAATCTCACTCAGCCACTAAACTGCATCCTTACAAAGGAGCGAGACCTTTATTTTAGCTAAACGCCTTTGTTTGTGTGATGGGAGGAAAAGTATTGCTTACAATTTTATTTCATTCTGAAAGGTGTCAGCCACAAATTTTAAGGTGTGGTCAGGGAATAACATGATTATCGTTTTTTATGCAAGGGAAGTAATGAGTGATAATCAAAAGGTTCCCTTCTTACCTTAAAGATAAAGCTCCAGCAGCACACAACGTTAAATTCCTTGGTCCCAGCAGCTGGAATCAGAATACTAGAGGAATGTGCCTACATTCTGGAAAATGAGAAGCTTCGCAAGGAAAGTGTGGAGCTATTCTGAGTGGCGCACAGGAGTAGACTCCAGGATACCTGTTCTCTCTCTAGAGCTCACGCACTGCTTCCCTCTAAAAAGCAGCCACGTGGAATCCCATCCTGAGGCTGTACAAGATCGAGCTTCCCTCTTTCACCAGGCAATGGCAGCAGTAACTAGGGCATGCTCAAAGAGGAGATATGGGAGATTCAGACATTAAGGCAGGTGTCCTGAGGGCAGTGGTAAGATGTTCTGAGAGCAGAATAACACTGGGGGCTGTGCCACTGTGCGACTGGGAATCCGAGAGCATCACCACCAGAAGGAAATGCAGACTGCTGGAGGTGTCACGTAGTGCTGCCTCTGAACTGCTGCAGAGCAGAAGATGGAGCTGCAGGTATGAGAGAGCCTGCACTTGTTTCCGCTCAAGAAATGCTGCGGTACAAATGCAGGCACCATGTGGGTGTAGGCATCTCCCAGGTTGGGTAATGGCTGCCAGCATCGGCTTTTTGGATTGCTTTATTGAACTTAGACACTTACATTCTACCTAAGTAAAATTCTTTTTTAGTCTTTGTTTGCTCTTGCCCAAAATCAATTAACTTGCAGCTCCACAGGGTTTGATTTTCTAATCCAGCAATGCTTAATCATTGATGTAAAACAAGGTTTTTTCCTTCCCTCAGGTTCTTTGCTAATGGCTTCTTATTTGTTGCCCACTAAGTGTGCACCTGAACTCTCTGCATCTATTTATATGGGCTTCCCCACTTCCAGGAGCATTTAATTGAAGCAAAGACTCTCAGCAGGTGGTTAGCATCAAATGTCAGCACCTACTTCCTTTCTGACATCTCTTGGAAAAAAATGTTTCATTACCATGCAAGAGATGCTAGTCATCCTTTCCAAGACCCATTGTCGCATGGTATAACATATGGTACCCAGAACTGTGCTCCCAAGATTGATGTGGCAACTACATTTCGTGGCAGAACAACCAATTGCGAGAGCTAATCAGGTGACAGTCATCGCTGCTTCCCAATGATCTGGTGATTATTTCTCTATCCCACAGTGGCAAATTGAGCTTCAAGGGAGGCTTATTGCTGCTTTCTTTTAAACCCTTCCATTTTTCTTTAGCTTGTATCAGGAATACCATGGTGCCTTTCACAGCCTACGCCAGACAGAACAGCCCAGCAGCTTTAATGGGTGCTATTATCTTTCTTGAGTGTGTCTGAGAATTATTCACTTGATATTTGGAATGGCAATGTCTTGAACTACACAAAGAAAACTGAAGCTGCGGTTGTCTCTTGGGAATTTTTGAATGTGCCAATAATGGTAGTAGGATCTCCACTTTTCTGAGGGCCATGAAACCCCATGAGCAGAATGGGATAAACCTATGAGGGGTTTGATTCATCAGAGCACCAGAGGACAGTTCCGTGACTTCCGCGGGGCTTCAGGATGTGTTTAGAATTAAGCATATGTTTGGGTGAATTGTTAACCTCCAGTGTGCGATGGAGTGCTTTGCTGACTCAGGGACGAGACATCCCTTACGGCTTGTTATTTTCCGCTTTGCCATCTGGGAAGAGGCAGCTCGACACCACGGGGGCTGTGTGAGACATCTTTGGGTATCTGAAAGGGTGTTAACAGCCCTGAAGTTTCCAGGTTCTCTGGATCAGGAATTTTTGTTCCTACAGATCTAACTGGGGTAGAACAACCTCCCTGTACTCTCCGAAGGCAAACCAACCATGCCCCAGCATTTGCTAGGTTAGCAGTCAACCTATGCCTAATTCAAATGATCTCATGTTTTAGTGGAACTGCTAAAGATGCAGGTGGGATGCTTTACAGAACCTGCAGATATGGGGGCACGAAATTGCCCCTCTTCAGATATTTGAGGAAGTCTCTTCTGCACCTAGACAACTTTAAGAACCCAATTTGCAAACACTTTGTAATTACAGAGTCATCTCTTCACTACACCCATTTTCTGAGCTGGGGGAACACACCCCTCTTTATATGAAATCCATCTGTTGTTACATGCTGTGCAGACAACTCACCCTCATGCTGCAGCCAGGTAGTGCAGAAGAGTGAGTAATACAGACCTGTTATTATTGCGTTTGTGAGAGATATCTTGATCCGTTGGTATTTGCCAAATGATTTTAACTTCCCAAAAATACGTGGGGTTCACTCCACCCTCCGGTCAGCACACACCCCTCGTTCTTCAGTCCAGATGAATACTTACAGAAGAATAAATGTTTATTGTAACAAAATGCATTTCTCTGTGGGAACTCTGATTTTTTTTATTCTTTTTCCAGTGACAAAATGTTCCCAGCCTTTGGATTTGGAGCAAGGATACCCCCAGAATACAAAGTAAGTGCACAAGTAACATTTTCTAATTTTCTTGGGTTTATGAGGCACAGAAGGGAGAAATCATTCTGTGCAGAGTCGGGGCTAGAGAGAGCAACTCCTACTGCTTGTTTTCTTTCATCTGGCTTTCTCACCCAGTGATGCCTCACTGAAACCAGAAATCAAGGTTAGACTAAAAGTAGTTGTGTTACACACAAAATATTTCATGCTACTGGCAAAGCTTTGTTAATGGATGCTAGTCTAGTAAGAGAGACCTCATTTTCTGAACAACACTTGCCAAGCGTATTTGGAAGCTTTGCAAGCTTCACCAACCCCAACTGATGTTCTGCTTTGGCAGAACTGGTGTTTGGATAATTTCCTGACAAGTGAATTTAAGCAGCTTAGAGGCTTGCATTGAACTTAGTAGCCCACGCGTGGATGAAGGGTCTTGCCCAACAGCACGAGCTGCCCTGGAGTCTGTATGTTACTGACCTCTCAAAGTAAGCAAATGGATGAATCGGGACCTTCAGACTTCGAGAAGTTTAGGAAAAGTAAGGGTAAACTTAAGAAGATAGGGCTACTTGCTTGTGCATTACGTATGTGTGAGTAAACAAAGTCAGTCCCAAAGTAAATGGAGATGCAAGCAAGAGCCAGAACAACACCTTTAATCTCCACCACAGAAAACTCTGACAGAAAATGACAAAGACAAAACAACATATCAGCTTACCGAACTTTGAAGAAGAACCACACTGTGGGGAGACTAGCCCCAGATGGGGACAAATAATTAGCTGGGTGTCTATCATGGGCACGGCCAACTGGAACTAGAGTAGGAATTAACAGTCATCTGTGCTATTGTTCAGTTCCTCCACATGATACTCTACACCATCCATTCAAGTATCAGTCTTCTCAAAATCGACTGTGTCAACACTTTGGAGTCCCTGCTTGGCTTTGGCTGCACTTCTAAATTGAAAAATACACCCTTCAAGAGAGTGAAGAGTCAACCTTGTCATGGTATATTAATAAGTCAAGACCAATTAACCTGAAAATCCTTCAGTAATTTAGTCAACACTGGTATCATAAAGTTAATTTAAAGCCGACAATGATTAGTGTTTGATGTGGAGCACAGCCAAGATGCATAGGAAACTGAAGAAACTGATATAATTAAAAGTAACAAAGCCTGTAGGAAAAGTTTGCCTGACTGGTCTCCCTTAACTTCTTGCATGGTAACACTACAGACACCCCAGCAACACTGCAGATCTCATGCTATTCAAATGTTCTTTTGAGCCCTTCAAAGGTATTGCAAGTGAGAGGTATTTAGTGAGATTCCAGCATCCTCACATCCTTCTGCATGCTACAAGAAAAGAAATGTTTGCTATGCTGACTACTGCTCCCCATGGAAAAATCCACACCCCTGTGTTACACTGGCGCTTCAGAATGGTGTCAGTATGCACCTCTGAAGGCTCTTCATTAATCTCTCGAGGGTGAACCCCTTCAGAAACATGGTTTTATACATGCCTTCTACAGTATTTCCATTTCAAGAGTACACTGCTGTCTTACACCGACTTTATTTTCCCTCATTTCAGCTCCAAATGAAACACTTCAGCTGTTAGCAGAAAACCAGTAGTTGCTTAGTGGCATAAGGAATCTGTGGGAGTGAAGGAAGCAAGCCATGCCAGATATATATATAACATTCCTCGTCAGTCTAGGGATCTTTCGTCTAATATTCAGCAATATGACCTTTTTTCCCCAAGGCCTGACAAATACATCACCCTGCTCCTTGATCTAAGTAAACCTCTAAGAGCAACATTCCCCTCTTGATTTTCTAACACATGAAACTTGCAGAACATGCTGGTTATTCCACAGCAGTGCCTCCAACCCATCACTTTTTTTTTTTCTTTTTTTTGCAACAAGAAGTATCTGAGAAGTCTGATGTAAAAGCAAAGAGGTGGCAGATAATATGGACTCGGACACTGCTGCAAAAGGTCACGGTGAAGAGGAGGAAAAAAAAGCTGAACCACGCAGACTCACTTCTTAGCTGGCAGAACTCAAAGGAGCTGAAAAACCTCAGAGCAGCACAGAACTTATTGTTGAAAGGAAAAGAAAGTTAGAGTTGTGTCAGCCCCGTGACAGGTGTATTGCCAGTAATGAAGTGTTCTTTGCTAAGGAAGAATTGCAGGCTGACACCTGGAGAGGTACGAAACAACTTGCAGTTTGTTTTAAGACAGCCCTGGTAATTTCTGCATTTTTAATGGAAGCTTCCTTCACTGCTGATGCTGGGCAGAGTTGCTGGAGAGAACCTCCCTGCCGTTACAGAAACAGGGCAGCGTCTTTACGACCCTGACCGGTGCTGCTGGGTTTGCTGTACAGCTAAGGGACTTGGGAAGTGCTGTGGTCTTTGTGATTCCTGCACTTTTCAGGAGCTTGAGGACAAAAATATATGCAAACCTGACAAAAAAGAACCAATAGAAGGATGTGTAATGGACCAAGGGAAAAAAAACAGCATTTGTCTCCTTGTCCACACAACTGGGATTTAGACATGGAAACTGGGCAGCATGCTCAAAAGTCAAGTACAAAGGAAAATAAATGGCCAGGCTTTGCCAAGCAGAAATATTTACAAAAAGGTCTAAGCCAGAGACACAAGCTGTCCAGCTCCCAAACTATTTGATTAATGAGCATTCTGAAAATAACAGCTTTTGAGCCATGGTTCTTTAAATTTGTTAGTGTCTTAAGCTTTTGCAAAATATGCAGACATTCCATATTTAATTTTCAGACTGGCAATGACTTAATAGCATTCAATTTATTCCCAGATAAGTGCTCAACGTTGTGCATCTCAGCATTCACACTTGTATGCACTTCTTGTTCATGGATTTTTGGCAATCTTTATTTAAATTAGTAAGAAAGCATTCCTAGACATGCCTGAATTTGTCAGATTTTTTGTCAGGTAGTCACAGGATCAGCACCATAGAGGTTTCTCGGAAGCTGGAGCTATTTGGGACAGGGAGATTAATTTAAATGAGTTCAACAATCTAAGGAGGGGAAAAAAAGCAATGCTGATTTTCAGAATTGAGGCATCCACATTCAGCATTTGCAAAATGAGTGAAAAACATGGTTTCTGATTCAAAGCAGCTTTTTATTTTAAAAATGGAAGTTCAGTTAAAGAGGTTTAAAAAAATGTGGAAGCCAAAACAGAATAGCATGTTTTGATGCAACTTAAATAAAATGCCTTTGGATAGTCTAAAAGCTTTCCAGTAATTTGCTTTATAATTTAGTAGGTTTTTATTATTGGTCAGATTCAAAGTATGGTTTTTGTTTGTGTTTTGAAGTTTCTATGTGAGTTCAGAGGACTTTTTAAGTAATCTCAAAACTTCTCATTAATTAGGAAATTCTCCCTTCCGTTCAGCCTTAATTACAAACCCATTTAGCAAGGGCCATGCTATGAAGATGAATTTCATTACATCCCAATGCATGGGAAATAAGTTACCTGCTATGTTAAATCAAAGTGACTTTTCCACTAAACTGGTCAAAGAAGTATGGTTATGAGTCTCGCAAGAGTCCCACGGGCACCATCACATTGATGGACAACTGCCTTTCTGTATGCAGGCGCTTGTCGCTGTGTATGTACCGGCAAAATATTTTAAACTGTTTATTTAGTTGATGTATCCTCAGAAATGCTGTCATTGTAATCTACATCATGATGTATCCTAGAGCTACTTGTTTTGCTTGTTAGAAACCTAGAAGAAATTACCTGAGAAATAATATGTTTCTGGTGCAGCAAGTTCCTGAACAGCTGTGTTTTAATAATCCCACATCCATGATGGTATCTGCTAAATAATTTATCTGGAGTCCTGCAGAGGGCTGTTAATACATAGTCAAGTGCAAATCAATGTCCTTTGAGTGGGTTTTTGTGCAGCAACCCAGGTAATGTCAGGCTGATCACATATAGTCCCCTCTGCCTTCAAGATTTTCTCTCTCCTTTCCTTTCATGGATTGATTTTATGGATTGTTGTTAAGAGGGAGGAGGAGGGCTGAGCAGAGGGTCAAATACATATTAAAAACTTCATCCAAGGTCCGTGACACTTAAATGGACCACTGTCAGCTCCTTTTCCCCATTAGTTTATCGGTTCTGGGAGTGGATGAGGCTGTGTCATTCAATATTTAAAATTGCCACTTAGTACACCAGCATTTGGTTCTCTGTCCTCAGTATGGTTTGCCTTTCAGCCACAAAAACCCTTGCGTGTTTATTTAAAAAAAAAAATGGGGGGGCGGAGGGCTTATTACTTTGCACTGTGTTGAAAACAAAAGCATTGAATGCTTGATCCAAACCACCTCTGGACATGGGTGGCCTCTACGAGGTCCCTGTTGGTTTGGAGCCTCTGGAATTCTGGCCAGTATTTCTGAATGAGCACAGGGGCAGGCTGAAGCACAGCTGATTTACTGAGCCCCTGAGCAGGGAGTGAGTTCTGAGCATTTGGAGAAACTCTGCTTTAAAAATACCTGTTGTTGGCTTTCCTCAGGTGATGATTTCTGTTTGTGAACCATTATTGAGCTGCTCAAAGAACCTCCCTCCTGCACATCATACTTTAATCTTGTTTAAATTGTTGTGCATTTTTCAGAGAGCACAGGAAATAATGCAGTACTTACGCACCACCGTGTTTTCTGTCCTGCCTTCAGGATAAATTTTAATGCTGTTCTTGGTGAATCAGGATGACAATGCACAAGGGCCACTTGCTTGGAGAGAACAGCAGGTCTTGCTCAGACAGTATTATTTTTTTGATCATTGTGCACCCTTACTAGACATGGGCTTTCCTTATCAGCCTGACCTGCTGGCTATGTTTCTCTTCAGTAATAGCCTGTGTGCTATAGCTCTGAACCAGATAAACTGTTAGTGTAGTGTGATCCTGAAAGAGGTATAGCAACCAAAGCATCCAGCACATGCTTGCATGTGAGATTAAAATACTATATTCATAGCTCTGGAAAAGAATTGTGATACCCCTTTTGCTATAATTTCAAATGCATTTGGAATAAAGACATGAAATCACTGAAGATGCACAATGTTAGAAGAATCAGCCTGCCATGCATAAACATGCATCACCATCCCTCTTGCTTTTGAGATGTAGTTGGTACAAAATGCAGAAAGCCTAAAGGAAAAAGAAAGGCTATTAACAACAAAAAAAATCATCAGAGAGTGATAACTCACCTAATGGTTCCTGACAGCCGCAATTACCTTTGGCCTGCAGCTGGCCACAAGACTGGCAGAGCCCAGCTGGGCAGAGTGTGCTGAGAGAGGAGAGACGCACTGAGCAGCCGGGCAGAAGGGCTCTGGAGCACCTCTGAAGCGTGTCTGACAGCCCTGCTCCTCTGTGCCTGCTCAGCGAGGAACACACGTCGTGACTTCCTGCATTATGTTCCATGGCAGCATCGGGTAGCGTGAACAGCCCAGGGAAAACCCTCTGTCAGAGGCAACTGGTACTTGGTGGAGACATGGCAAACTCCTGGCTGGGCTGAGCTGGCTACAGACTTTTCTGTGAGTTTTTGCTTCCATCCTTTCACATCACAGTAGGAGTCCTGCTTTATTTAACGTCTGAACAAGTAACAGTAGGCATCACTGTGGTGAGCAAGGCCAGCATGTGATGGGAAATTTGATTTCTCTATGAGAAACTCTCTTTGGCAGTTATTAGCCAACTTGTACCACTTCGCCTTTACAGAAGCTTCTCTGTAATCACATATTTGATCTCTGGGTCTATTAGTCATAGAACAATTTCTGTGTTGTGTTGTGAAGTCATCTAAACCGGCAAATACAACATGGACATCCAACAAATAAATCTCTTTCTGCAAATAACCCAAGTTCATTGTGCAGGGAGTAAATAGGTTGCTTTCCGTTCAACTAGGACTGTTGGCACTGCTGAAGGTCCTACAGAGATGTGTGAAGTCTCAAAGGGGTATGACTGGAGTTAGCTGTATAAATGCCTTCATGAATCTGGGATGATAGACCTGAGTTCAACTTTAAATTATGCAAATTGCCTGTTTAACTATCAGCCATGTCCACTTTTTGCAAACCAAAAAATACATGTATATACACTGTGCATTGCAAGAGAAAAGTCGGGCTTCGTTCAAGACAATTTAAGACAAACAGGAGAATTAAGAGACTATGCTTCAGAGCTGAAGAGAGTAAAAGGAGTCAAGCCTTCTGAGTGATCAAAAAAAGGAGCAAAAACAAAATTGGAAAAAAATGCATGCAAAACCAAACCTTAAAACTGGAAAAGAGCAACTGAACAGTTTCAGTCCCAACAGGTTTGTGCTGTGGACGCAGATCTGCCTGGAACCCGAGGCTTACATTGCCTTGCATTATTTGGGCATACAGAAGTATTATTTTCCCCAGCCACTAAAGAGAAAATACATTATTGTACTAGAAAATCTGTAAATTTTGGATTCACAGTCATTTCTCTTAGAAAATAGCTCTGTGGTATTTTATTACAAATTTAAAGAGAATGGGATGTTTATTAAATCTGAGGAAAAACAAGTCTTCAGGTTTTTTATTATTAATTTTTTCCCAGCTTAATCCAATTTCTTAACGAGCTTAGACTCCTTACATTTCTTACGTTATTATTTCACAGTGGGCCCAGGTGAATTCCTTTATCTCTTTGGAGAATAAATTATTTTCCCAGTAATCCCAAGGCCTTCAAATGAGGAACTGGTCACCGAGGGGAATGCAGGATGCAGAAGCAGGCTGAATTTGTTCTGTCAGTGCTGTGTCACAACCAACTTTCTGTCTCCTGCAATCTGAGATGCTGAGCTGGGGAGAGCTGCTGACATTTACATCTTCTCAGCAATAGGTCCCTCTTCTGTGGCCAGCATTGACAGCCCTGTCCTGACACCGTATTTTTATGATTTCTCATGTAGGTGGGTGGTTTTTGTTTGTACTATTTTTTGTTTTGTTTTGTTGTTATTGACAAGTTTTATTCCAGTTCTGTTACTTTCTTTCTGCAGGGAGTTCCAGCTGGGACTCTATTTCACACTTAATGGCTGAAAGCTTGAAAGATCTCTGGTTTAACAGAGAAAGAATGTAAAAGATGCTTAACCACAAGTCGTCTTGGAATAATTTTTCTGACTACAGTCCTCTTCTTTCCATTTATCTGCAGGTATCTCACGATTTTGCAATCAATTTCAATGAAGACAACCCAGAATGTGCAGGTAACGCTCACATTAGGACAGACAGTATTTCTGCTGTGTGTAAAACGTGCTTGACTTTTTTATGGTATTGCCTAAGTATTATTTAAAGTGTTTGTTAAAGAAAGCAGCCAGGAGTTTCAAAACCTGACAGACTCCAAGCCATCAGGCTTAGCTTTAGAAACCTTAGAAGGAGACGCACATTAATTTCCTGAAAAATAGGTTCTTTTGAAAGTACACCACGTTGGACACTCAGCACTTGTTCTTCCCCAAATCACCAGCATTTCTCACAACTAAAGCTGTGTTTTCTAGATTCATTCCAGATCTTCAGCTACAGCAACATTGCAGGTTGTGCAGCTAAGGGCAGGACATGCACAGACAGGCTGAGAACCTCTGGGATCAAAGGTTTCCTGGGTTTAGAGGCACTTCTTTGGCCAGACTCTACAGCAGCAGCAGCTTGCTGCAGGTCAGCCCAGCGATGGCCAGCACCCAAGGGCCAGGGTAGCCACTGAGGACTGCTGCGCTGGAGGGAAGCACGCTTTCACAATAGCTAACGCAGCAGGAGGCTGTGTGAACACGGTGTAAGATACTGGTGTGTTCTAGCACCAGTCACTAATCCTTGGTAGCCCGAGGCCAGAATCATATAGCAGATGCTGCTTATGTCTTGTGTTTGTAAGTGAGGTCTGCAGCAACTGATGCATCTTTCTAGAGTCTGCTGCCACAATTCACACATTTTGTAAAGGAGAATAACAGGATAGTAATCTCTGAACAGTCTGACAAGTAATCTTGGACTAACACTCAGTTGAGAGTCTTGGTCAGATGATCGGTGCTGTCTAAAACCCACAGGTTATTACATCCCTTATCCTTCTGCTACTGCCCAGACACTGAAATGGGGATTTCAAAATGCTCCTCCTGTTCACATTTCTTAGCTGCTCCTTTCAGCCCTTCTCAGGCTTATTAGTGGGTTTCTTTCAGGCGTGGTCAGCAGAATATGTTCAGGATGAGAATTAAGATGACAAGAAATTAAGAGAGGACAAGAAATTCAAGCGAAAGAGACATTAAAAGAATTCAGAGTTCATGCATCTTAAATACAAGCCCTCTGTATTTGGCTCAGTGGGCATTCCTGCTTTGTTGTTGTGCCAGATTGCTGGACTGCCCCAACCTCTGAAGGTCACATGCTTGAAATGTAATTGCACAGAAGTGCTACAGCTGCTTGATGTGTTCACACAGCCTTTTACATTGCTTTTAAGGAGTTAAAAGAAGCAGAAACTACATCTATGCATCTAGAAGTGCCTGTAAGCTCGTGAGCCATCTTGACGTGGAGATTTTAGTCACACTGAGGCTGTGGGGATAAGGATGGGGAAGCAAAACAGACCTCAGGATTTTGTCTGGACCATTATTTTCAAATGCATTGGCTCGCCTGCTTCTGAACACAGACACATTGGTGTCTACACAGGGCCTGATCTGTTTAAAACATCTCAGTTAGCAATGGTCAGCATTAGGTGATAACGTATTACGCATGCAGTGTTGGACTATAGCTTTGGGTCCCAGTCTAAATGCAGGACATCTGTGACCTCCTGCGTACCTCCGAAAAAAAGCCCTATCAGTCCATGCAAATAACACTTTTTTTTATCCCCCCCCTTTGCTGCTTCTTTTGAGTTCAAGGATAATTCTTTTATCACAGCGACATTGTTGTACAATCTGTGGAGTGCCAGCAGCAGGTCAGAGGCTGGACAGACAAACCCTTTGCAAGTGAAGAACTTACTATCCAGATCCTACTGTGTATGCAAATTAACATGTAACAATGAAAATGAGAGGAGGTTAAAAAGAAAAAAAAAAAAAAAAAANGAGCTGCTTTAGGAGTTTTGCCGTGGCTTATGTCACTTAATATTTGTTATATATTTAAAATTTATTTGGTTCTTTGCATAACACTCAGTTATCTTATAAGTTAACCCATCATGTAGAAGGAGTTTAAGGGCTAAGAACACCTAAAAAGATGGTTGCAGCATCAAAGAAGGCCAGGGAAGAAATTGTGCAGCATTTGCACGTGCATCTACAAGATATAAAAAGCACTTCTTTGTCCTAAATGGTACCAGTTAAAGTAATACCCATATGGATGAAAGCAAGAAAAGGAGACATATCAGAAAATACATTGTTTAATCATGTGTTGCAGCTTGCTCATCACCTGCCTGACGGGGATGCTTGATTAGTTCCCACCACCAATTGTTCTGTGGGGGTTTGTAGATGTTCCACAGAGTGGACTAACACCAGCATCTCACGTGGGGAGAGGAGGCAAGAGTGAGCCGGAGATAAAGTGCTTCGTGACCACGCTATTTCTCCTTGTAATATGTAGGATACTTGCCAGAAAACAAGGGAAAATTACTGAAGGGTATCTTGCTTTAAACCAAGAAACAAATGTTGGATTCAATATAAAAAGTATCTAGTTTGCTTGTGAGGAATTAAATCCCTTTCTTTGCGCAAGCAGTGAGTTTTTGCTGGTACAAGGTAGTGTGAAGCATCACTCTACATTGCATAAAGATCACAGGAATACCTAAAATACAGATATTCTCCCCTTTCTCCCCCTGTTACCGTTTCCATTCTGCAAAATGTTAGTATTTATAGGCTTCTACTTCATATATTTACAGTATAGTATATTTATACTCACAGTACTCAGTCTTTGTTGTCTGAGGAAGTGACAACCTTAATCTGCAAGAATGCTTCTACGCATGCATGCAATTTACATGCATCTTAAACCCATATTTATATGCATATGCTGTATTTCATCAGAGCCATTGAAAGTGGATTCCAATTAAAAATGTAAAGAGTTGAATTGTGAAGAAAGATGCACATTGGCTCTCCCTAAAATAAAAGTCTGAGAAAAGTAAGCCGCTCATATATCCTGTTGGATTTGGATATATAAGGAGAGTAGATATTTCTAAAAGATATTAATCTGAGACAGTGAACAAGAAATTATGTTTCCAGAACATGTTTATTTCTAAGATGAAAGCAACTTTCTGACATGAAATGCGCTAAATATGTGTGGAATGCAGGGAGTAAGGTTTATCTCAGGCTATTTTAATGCATAAGAAAAAACCACAATGTATCTTGTCATCATTTTAGGGAAGATATATGAGGCCTTCATGCAAGATCAGTAAGTATATGTAATGAAATCCTTAGCAGGTTTAAAATTGGGAGTTAACAGAAGGTCGGTTTTGCAACTTCATTTATTCAGTGGAATTATGGAGGGAAATTTTGTAACATTATTTGACATTTTGGCCAATCACAGCTATAATCTGAGCATGTTCTTTGGTCTGTGAGTGCTGCAACAGAAAAATATGTTTGTAGCTGTCTATAAAGAGGGAAGACTGTGTTCTCCACCATTTTTTCATAGAAGATTCAGGTGTATCATTATAAAGCAACTACAACTCCCTGGGATTTGTTAGTAAGGGGTCTGCACCCACATATCCTGTAAAGATGGCTGAGTAAAATATGAGGGAGCTGGTCTCAGCACAAACTGAAACTGGCTTGGGATCTTACTGAAGTCATTTCCTCCTTCAGCATCCTTTACAAAGCCCTTCAGTCTATCACTTTCTTTCCAGCTTTAGACCTCTAATCCTTTAGGTCTGGTATGCTGGGAGTTCTGAATGCGGAGGCTAACATGCATCATTTCAAGAAATCCTTCTTCTCAATGATTGAAAACACCAATTTCCATTCTGTGATCTGTCAGCAGAAGTCTGTTCTCCCTGGTCTGGCTATATATCCTGAAATGAAAAAAACAAAAATAGCTAGTTCTCCATCAAAACTTCTTGACTGAAGCTCATTTTTCTGTAGACTGCAAAGCTGTTTCTTCCAAGATTTCACAGCTTTTGGTCATAGTTGAATTCAACCTGTGAGCAATTATGCAAATTCACCCCCAAAAAATTATTTTCTTAGCACAGGGGAATCAGGTATTTGAAAAGATGTTTGAATTCTTTGACAGCTCCAGGTTGTAAGTAGAAAGGGAAAATGTTTTGGTAACTACCATGATAAACAGAAATAAATCTTTATCCGAAGAGGAGGAGAGAGAAGTGTTGAAGTGTTTTTAACTTGTGTCCGCCCTTCTAGCGTGAATCTTAGCTGGTGATCAGGAAGTGATCGCTTACACCTTGAACTGAGAAGGATGGAAGCTATTGCACTGCAAGCTGATACCTGGAAAACAGACATTAAAAACTGCTGGGAGGGAGAAGCATGGCATAACAAATTATATAATTATAGATTCAAAGCAGCTAGAGACAGCTTCTTGGAAATTACCTGAAGTTGTTAGTCCTTGCTAATCATGTGCTATTTTGAATTTATGCATTAAGAACCCACCTTCTATTGATGTTTCAAACAAGCATGATATCGGTGATGTGCTCCCCATTTCCTTGCCTTTTGTGTGGCTTTTCGCGCCAGGAATACAAGGTGTTGTGGAGGCTTACCAGAGCTGCCTGCCCAAGCTGCAGCTGTACGGGCCAACAAACATCGCTCCCATCATCCAGAAGGTGGCAAAGTCAGCTTCGGAGGAGACCAACACCAAGGAGGCCTCGGTAAGGCCGTAACACTGTGTTTGGCTTTCTTCTTGTCTCATGACGGATCTCTCGTAGGTCAGCAAAACAGGGCTTTTTTACACACGTGAACAGTCACAACTTTAAATTCTTCCTCCACTGCTCTGTTTCCTGCTTTTAGAGCTGTTTTACTGTAACACACAGTTCTTCACCAGGGAAACATAACTGGCACCACTAAGGTTAAAAAAATCTAGGGGCCAAGCCCCTAAAAGTGGTGATCATACAAGGAGATGAGTTGAAATGATTCCCTACACAGACTACCCAATTTCAAGTCTCTTTCAGAGGCTGTACTAAAACATTTTTGTTCAACTAGGGGATTTTTCCAACCATTCCTTTGACAACCGTAGTGATACAGTTTTCAATTTGCTATTACTGACACGGCGTATTACATGCCTTTTAGAAATCAGGAGGCAAGTGTGTTAGCCTGCATCTGATACAAAAGCCACAACAGATTCTTGGGCTAAAAGACTTAATCATAGATGTCGTTTTAAATGTACATCTTTGAAATGGATTAGGCTTCTTTTTTTCCTGCCTTCCAGACAGAAGGAGAGAAAGGGAGAAGGAGAAAATTGGGAAAAGTATGTGAGTGAGTAGGTCTGAAACATTTACAAGAGCAATGCTGTGGGAGTCAAGGATGTAAGAGAGGACTTGTATACTGCAGCAAGAAAAATACCTACATACAGGAACAGAACAGAGCTGTACATTGGCATGCATCTCATCACCAGGTCTGGAGCCTTCTCTAAGCTTTCTTCATGTGCTGAGCCTTTTTGTGAGTCCTATTGAGGCAGCAGTTCCCAAACATTTCTGTTCATGAGTCTGGGCTTGTGATTGTCACTCCCCTGCTGTTTCCAGGATTTAGGGTCCAGTCCTAAAATGGGGAATTGCTATGTTTGAATTTGCATACCCACCTAATCCTGCGGTGGCTCGCCCTGTTCCCAGTGCTGCCTCTGAACTAGTATGTCATATTGAATAAGTTGCTTAATTCTTCTAAACCTAAGCCTTCCCTCTTTCTATTTGAAAAACAAAGGAATTTATAGCATGAGTCTCAAGATGAAGTTTTCTCCCTGTATGTTTTGTTTTATTCATGGCAGGAGGTGATGAACAGAGCTCTGTGTGAGTTTATATAGCTGTGTACACATAAACGTTAATGAAGTTTGTGTGTTGGTATTGCTTGACCAGAGCGACCGAACTCTATGACCTGTTCATTTTTCCTGTTAATGCACATTTGTTCAATGACTCCAGCTGCCTAACAATTCATAACGGACCCAAATGAGAGTCACTCTTCCCCATTACCAGGTGAAGATGTTATAGCCCTTGAGTCCGGTCCAGTGGGCTTTGCTTTCTCTCCTTTAGTGAAGAAGAAAACCTCACTTCAGGGCTCCGTATGAAGTGTTTGAAAATGGACATATTCCTCCCCGCACATGCCCTTGCTCTCCGCAGGGACTCCCGTTACTCTGCGGAAAGCAGCAGCCCTGCCATGGTGCGGTGCTTCTCCCACAGGCACCAGTGGGTCACCCTCTGGTTTGCAGAAGGCTGCACCCACCCCACGTGCCTGTTGGCAAAGCTCTTCCCTGACAGCTCTGCTACAGGCTCGTAACATTTTGGTACCCCATTCCTCCTGCCTCCCGCTGGCTCCCGAAGGGGAAAAAATGGAATTGGGAACTGTCAGCAGAAGTGATTGTGCAGCGGATGGAAAACAGGGCCAGCAAGGATCTCGGGACTATCCCAGACTACTCCCCCTCCCAGCCCTAGTAGCTAGAAACTCCCTCTTCCTCACTGTGCATCCCTTGGCTCCTTCCAGCTCCTGGAAATCAACCTGAACTAGAGCTAAACTCCAGAAGAGGAGAAATTATGAGCTGAGGAGGTTTGGATGGGAAACGCACTTAACCTTTCAGTCACTACTAAGGCTCTTTTCTGTTTAAAAAAGTCCACTTTCATTCTGGAAAACAGCAAGCAGCTTTGGAAGATTAATGGTGTAATTTTTCACTTCTTGTCCAACAACTTTAGCAATATTTCATCCTGCTGATTCTGACGGACGGTGTCATCACAGACATGGCTGACACCCGAGAGGCCATTGTCCACGCCTCGCACCTTCCCATGTCGGTCATCATCGTCGGGGTGGGGAACGCCGATTTTAGCGACATGCAGATGCTGGATGGTGACGATGGGATCCTGAGGTCTCCCAAGGGCGAGCCAGTGCTTCGAGACATTGTCCAGTTTGTGCCATTTAGGAACTTCAAACATGTAAGCTGACTTTTCCATCCATTCTGCAGAAGTGTGAATGTACATAACATATAGCAAATGGTCCCTGGGGCTGAGCCCAACGGTGGATGGGCACAAAGTGTTTAGTAAGTCTCTGGCATTATTGTGTCAGAAATGGAGAAAAAAAGGAATACAGAATGAAATGTGCTCCATAAGTGCACATTTGGGGAGGGTGGGGAAGGAAGAGATGGGGCAGAATCCATGTGCTTCTTGTGGTGCCAGTCCTCATCTCCATTTTCTCCCGGATTTCTGTTTGGTTGCTCTCCCCGATTTATTTTTCCTAGTGTCTCTTTTCCATTCTCTTTGCATCTGTTCTATTAGGACTACTGTATTCTGCTTTCCATCCCTCCGTTTCCACAGGCAGCTGAAACAGCTGTGGATTTGTATTCACAGTGTTCCCCAGGTGCCTGTTCCCTTATTGAAATGTGCTTTTCAGATTGCCTTTTCCCATCTGCTCTCATACACTAGTGATCCTTAGATCTGGATTTGTCACACACAAGTTTTCAGGTCTGGGTTGGTTTTGGTCTGTACACGGGTTTGCAGTACTTACATTCCTTTAGTTTTTCTAGTTTTTGTTACCACAGGAGATTCTTTTTTTCATTTTGCTACTTCCAGATTACCTTATTTTTCTTTTCTCTGACTTCAAAATACAATTTTGTCACGTTTGTCTTAGATCTGGCTGCATTTCTTATTTTTACAAACTCTGCTGAGGAGTAAGAGAAAGACTTGTTTCTCTTTTCCCTTTACCTTTATGTAAAGAATGGATCCTCATACGATGTACAACTCACCTCGTGCTATTAGCTTGGTGACACCATGCCAAATTAGTGCAGATTTGCCACCAAATTGTAGAATCGTACATTTCTATGTCGATGGTGCTACCTATTAATATCTGCTGGAAAAAAGGATAAGCATGACCTGCTCATAGCTTGTGACTCTCCTTCCTCAGATACTCACAAGTGTGTAGCGTTGCACTGTGGTCTATTGTAAAAGTGTGGAGAGGAAAGTTATTTATGGGCTAGTGCTAGACCTACTTTCAATTAGTTGAAAATATGTTTCTGCACAAAACTGGCAAAACCATCTGCATTTGTTATTTTTAGCTTCATTTTGTGATTTTATAACAATGTTGAAATCATCCTTGATTGAATAGATTAATGCTGACAGTTGCAGTTCTGGGCACTGAATATATTGTGCCTCTGGTGTTAACTTGTGAGTGATTGTGTGTGTGATTTTAATTGCTAGCACGGGTTAAATTACAACCATGTATTATTTTTAGCTGTTTTAGATTAACTTCCCCAGTTCTTGGAGAGGACTGCAATCTTAAAAATGTATTGGTTTTGTTAAATAGTGATATTTTTCTCTCTCTTTCAGTTGCAGAGGTAATATAGATATAGAGATAGATAATATATTAGCTATATCTGTATCAGAAAAGTCAATATATCTTACACAACTTGATATTTAATCTGTTTATTGTGATCTTTCAGCATTTCAACCAATGTCAGAGGAATGGATGAGTGCCCACAACAGCCACTTCTGGCTGAATTTCTTTATTGTCATATCCTAAATAATCTCTTTCTGAGCAAAGTGACATTCATAGCTATCTTGCTTACTTATCCTCAGCACAAACAAAAGACCATGCCTTTTGCATCAGGTAGTGAAATAATTTTTCATGGTAGAAATAAGTGTGATGTTTTGAATCAAACTTTTTTTTTTCCTCCACAGAAAAATGCAGATTTAACCCATTTGGGAGATTTTTGTCAGATCAGTTCTGATCACACACAAGAATTACTATAAATCAGCATATTACATTTGACAGCTTTAAGTAGAAGATGTATTTAGTTAAACATTATGCTCCTTTTGGGAATGTTCCTTGTGTTGAGTTTTGGTATTTAGGATGTTCAACTATTAAGTAGAATAAAACGTCGAAGGATCTTTTTAGAAAACAAGACATTGCATAACATTTATAGAGTTTTTTTCTGATAATTCAAGTATCTATGTAGGCCTAAAGCCATATTACCCCTACTACTGAAGTAAGGAGGGAATAAAATGTTATTTGTGAGCAATTATTTTTTGTTTTGCTGGAACATTAAACCAAAATTCATGTGGAGTCAACCTAAACAATATATTTTTCATTACTTCAATTCTGAAGTCAGCCTGGAACTCAAAATCTCATATCTGTCCACAGATATCAAAAATTATATATCTGAAAGCTGCCACTGTGATAAAATTGAAAGAGGGGAAAGGAAGTTGTAAAAATAACCTATAGAGTGAATCCATTTGATAAGTTTGACTTATATGCAGGTTCTGATCCTGCATGGCACTCATACAGGCATTTAACGCACTTCAACTAGTTACAATTACTCGCATACCTTAAACCTCTTTCCCACATTACTGTTTTACGGGCTTAAGACGTAAGGCAGACAGAAAGCTTTAGTACAGGGTTTTAAGTTCTGACATGATGTAGTGTATCAGGAGTACTTCAGTAAAGTACTTTTGGACTCTCTCTTCAAGGAATATCCTTGAATCTATATAAATAATAAAAATAATTGTAGTGATTCTGTGATTCTTGGCAAATCCCCTAGTTGTAGAGGCTTGATAAAATCAAAATAACCATTACTGTTTAAAAAAATTACCATTGTACAGTGGGTGCAATTCATTACAGGGAAACATAACAAACAAAGGGAAAATATTTTCCCTGAACCCAAGTGAATTTCTTCTCTCTGTAATTATCACCACCCCAGCAATGTGAGTGTCCTTCACCTCAAACTGTAGAACAGCGACGCTCAATCACTGAAATGTAGTTGAAGAAAATCACCTGTCTCAGTCCATTCCAGTCGTATTTTAAGAGCTGAAATTCTCTGCCTTTCGGATGCATGATATATTTACTGTGCACAAATCTGATGCCACAGGCAGATTGTATTCCACTCTGCATTGTATTTAATCAGAAAGGCTAACAGCTGTGACTTAATAACACATAGATCACAAATGAGTGTGGAAAGCACAGCTCTTAATCACTGCAAGGAGGAATGTTTTGCACCATGTATTGTAATTAAAGATTAAGCATGTTGAAGCTGTAGAACTGCATCAACAGTCATTTGTAATATACACCAATTATCATCCCAGGGGATTGTTTTCCTGCTGCTGGCTGATCTGATTGTTGTGTATTAGCCATCAGCTGAGTTGTTTATTGCTCGAGGTGTTAATTGCTAAGGGTGTTTTTCAAGCAGAGCAGTTAAAGAGTGGAGAAGACATTACAGTAAAACATCAATCTGTGTTAAAAACCCAGCAAAGGTAACTCTCTCCCAGCCCTGCTGAACTGGGGCTGGTTTTTAGCTCCTTAATTACTGGGTCTGATTGTTACACAAATGCTGCTTTGCACCACCTGGTCTAGAAGCGAGAGCGCTTCACCACCACAAAAACACATCAGGGAGATGAGTGTTGGCCCAGTGTTCAGACGTGTGGACTGCGTGTGATCTGGAAAAGCTTGTGGCAAGTGCTCCTGCCCAGCGTTCTTAAAGATAGAGTGAAGTTACCTGATTGCTGGTGCGTGCAGCAATGGCCCAGGACTCTTCTCCCGCTCCCTTTTTTCGCCCTTTATGTAGGGTTGTATTTCTGGTACGATGGCACAGAGGCAGGCTAAGGTACGTACAGCTTTAGCACACTAGGAAGGAGATGAAAAAAAACAATCATTATCATCAGCAACACAGAAATCACCCATTTGCCTGATTCCAAAGGGCATTTTCTGCTGATTTCAGTGAGAACAGGTTTAGGCAAGAACAGGGCAACTGTAGAAAACCACGCATTTCACTTCGAAGGATTAAGATAAATGGGTTCCGTTGCTGTGTAACACCTGAGAACGGTTGCTGCACTGTCACACAAAGCATGGGTTCTGCTTTGCCAGTTTGTTCCTGCAGAAATGTTCCCAGTGTTTTTGGCTGCACAAATATTTTGGTATAAATGTCACAGTAGGGAAATAGTCATTCATTTTTCTTGTTATTAATCATGTATGTGACTCAAAATACCAAAATACAAAAAATTGTTTTGTTTCTGGTTTTGCTAGCTTTATCCTTATATTTGTAGTATTGTAACATTCGATACTGGAATTTATAACAGCCCAGGGGCTTTCTGCACCCCTGGATTGGCTTGACTATGAACAGTTTACCATTTACACCCTAATTTTAAGACTCTCAAAGGGTAAGGATCCCACCCCACGAAACAGAGGCAATAAACAGTCAATACAACTACTTTGTGACATGGTAGTTTTGAAACCTGGCTGACAGTATTACAGACAGCAAGGAGGGAAGTGTCCATTAGTGTGGGACAAAGAACTTAGTGTGCAGAAGAAATGCGACCCAGCCACCAGCTGAGTTCCTGTGCATCATCTGAACTGCAATGTGTGATCCATATGTGCTCCATCTGGAGATAAATACATTAGTTTAAACCTCGCAAACTGATGTTTGAGCATTTGCATTTTTACTGCATCTTTGTGGTGGGCTCAGAGGGAACATGGTCGGGCAGGCTGGCTCCAGGGGGTGCTTTGAATCACCCAAATACTTAGAAACAGGCAAATCCAAAACACAGGGCAGAAGGGTGCCTGCTGTTGGGCTGCATGGGAGAACAGCAGTCTAGTTCTGTCACTGCTGGGTTCAGGGGCCGAGGAAAACCCCTGCAGCACATGCCAAAAAAAATCCACAGGCCCCGCTGCTTAAAATGAAGCATTGTCGGGGTGTAAGGCAGCAACTGTGTGCTGTTGATGGAGGGCACGGTTTCTCCTTGCACCAAGGGGTAGCTCTCCTCCTGCCTGGCACAAAAGCCAGCAGCCATCTCTGTATCCACCTCTACTTACCAGGGTCATCAGGTCTTAAGTCTGGCTAACGAACACCCACCATTTATATGTTGCAGGAGGAGCTTTAAAGCCTCCACAAGGCCTAGGATTGAAGCTTTCTCATGACCGTGGTTTAATTCCAATGAAAACAAAATGGTTTTTGTTGAATTAAAAACTTCCTCAGCCATTAAAACACCATGCCAGATCCTCAAGAGCAGAATGGTGCTGAAGGCTTTTCCCCTTCACAGGGATGTCCACTGGTGTTCAGCTTGAAGCTCTGCAGGGTTCCTCACTAAGTACTGATGAATGAAGTCTTTGCGGCCCTTCTCACTGGGCTATGGTGCTCTCCCAAAGTGCAGTGAAGTTCAGTTACCCTGAACTTAAAATAATCCAAATGGACCCGAAAAACGTGCAGAGCACTTTTGGCTTTAGTGTACTTTCAGGCAGCTGCAGCTGTGTGCCCAAACTGACTCACAAAAATGAGTTTCCAGCAGTAATGACACTTATTTTGGGTCTTTTTTGCCTTCCATTTCTGTACCGTAATTCCTACATTGATCTCAGGGCACCAATGCCTCTAAAACCCATGGCACGTCTCACAGAGAGACAGGTTAACGCTTGTGTTTTCTACCATTTCCTGCAGGCATCCCCAGCTGCTCTAGCAAAAAGCGTTTTGGCTGAAGTTCCAAACCAAGTCGTGGACTATTACAATGGCAAAGGGATAAAACCAAAATGTATGTCAGAGTACGAGTCTTCCAGGACACTAGCTCCATGAACCTGCCTGCACTCTTTTACAAAATTAAAATAGAAAAATGCTACTGTCTACAACTACTGTACTTAAAAATGAAACAAAAAATAGCACGTTTCAGTGATTTTTAACTAATAACTTTTTTTTTTTGCATGTGTAGCCTAAAGGCTTAAATCTGTTAAGCGGTTGTACTGTTGAAAACTTTTTATGAGGAAAAAAACCATCCAGAAAAAAAAAAGTGAACTCTTTACTTACAGCATGTCGCCTTGAAATAAAAAGTTATCTGTATCTGTTTTTTATACAGGTTTGATTGAAATTTTGCTAAATTTCTTATCTTTACACTGTAAAGCATTTTGAAATATTTATTGAGAGTCGATAGCCAAAATGTCTTTGGTTTTATCTGCTATGAACTGAGAGATTTTTCAAAATGGCAGATGCATGGACTGTATTTTGCATGTTTAAAATAAAAACAACACAGTTTTGCAGTTGTTGTCTTTATTTCTCTCTCTGCCACAAGTCTGCCTGCTTTCAACTTCCATATTTCAAGAAACAGGTAATAAAGTGTTTCAAGAGATACCTGGCCTGAAGCATGGGCATTTCTAATGTTAGTAGCTTATAAGACAGGCACCCAAACATGCCCACTCAGTCTGCAGCCTGAGTAGCAATTTTTCAAAAGCCTGGCACATCTGGCTGTTACAAAGAGTTCAGACCGTAGCAGGAAACAGCTCTGGCTTGGAGGGCATGATCCATCAGGATTGCATGTCTTAAAATACGCCTACTTAATCCAAACAATCTGGCTGGCTTTCAAACTGGTTCTGTTTTGGCTTCCCAAATTTATAATCTCATACGTTTTGGAATTCCTGTTCTGTTCCATTTGTATTTTTCAATCTCGCACCTAATATCCAACTTTGTGTGATGCATTTTCCAAAAGAAATTTTGCATGGCCTCATTTTGTGATGAGTGATTTGCAACTTCAGGCACACACAGATGACTTGTGTGCGATACAAAACCTGGTTTTGTATCAACAGAATGTTCAAGCCACCTTTTTTTTTTTTTAAAAAAAAGAGGACACACGAGAGCAGATTGGCAGTGGATCACTCCTTTGTTCCTTCCAGTGAAACATTTATGTATAAAACTGAAGAAATTAGGTAATTG
The DNA here is from genome assembly GCA_013400615.1 of Syrrhaptes paradoxus. NCBI lineage: Eukaryota > Metazoa > Chordata > Aves > Pterocliformes > Pteroclidae > Syrrhaptes > Syrrhaptes paradoxus. The sequence goes on from VZTO01024233.1 coordinate 124,824, forward strand.
TTTATTCTTAGTGTTTTGGCTTCTTCATTCGCTAAAAGACAATAGTGAAAGATGTGACTTGTCAGAAGTTAAGGATAAAATTTGACCAAAAATAATTTCTGTGGCATTGTCTGAAGGGCACAGCTTTGGAGGAGTTGTGCTCCCACTGAATTGAATACCTTCTTCTGGCTAGTTCCAGAAGAACCTATGAGCAAGGGGTTTTGGTTTTAGAAATATGTACTTTGAAGTGAGTTTGGCAGTAATGTAGAACTCTAGCTCCCTGATTCTCCTTTAGAAGCAACTTCCACGGGATCAGCTTTGATTGGAGCTTTTGCACCATGAAGTGAAGGCAAAGGGAGAGCCAGGGTGCACGAGGCTGTCTTCCCAGCACATTCGGTTCTGTTCCATCTATATCCTGCAGCACAATCATTCACACTTCCTAATAAAGATTCCTTCAGCTGATCGGTTATCAAACAGCAGCCAGTACTACTTGGTCAATTGTCTGACAATGTCCCAACTGACAGATCTCAAATCCAAATTTCCATTTAATGGTTGACTGTTCATTTGAGAGCTTACCCCAGCAGGCTGCACATCTTGCCCAGCTGTGGCTGTATCTCAGCTGGAAGCTGCTGTGATTTTTTTCCCTTATATCTCCTACACCACTCTGCCAACATATCTTAATTCTTATCTAAAATGACTCTCGTTTCTTAGTCCCATTTCCCCTCTTTTTTTCTTTCCTTCTCTGTTCTCAGAAGCAGCATTTTCTAGCAGTTAAAGCCTAGGACTGAAAAAAATCAATGACTCCTTGTTCTTTGCTCCTCCAGTATTTTGTAATCTTAGCCAAGTTGTTTAACTTTTCTGCACCTCAGATTCCTCAGCTGTAAAATGAAGGTCACTGCCATGTATTCATAAATATCTCATGATGGTACTGGGGAACTTCAATATTTGAAAAGTTATTTGAGATCCTCAGAGGCACGATGGTGCTCTTGCCACATAAAGAGTATTACTTTGCCCTGGGGCGTGGATTTAGGGATGTAAGGTACAGCTGAGGAGGGGTTAAGCCTTTTCTTTATTATCTGCCAGACTGAAGGAAAGCAAAAGCTTTCAGCAAGAAAAATTAGGAATTGGAGAAATTGTTCTTCTAGTACATCTGATCCTTGGCTAAACTGAATTTTGAAGTGTTTCTGGTCACGTGGAGTTGGGCAGGTATAGCTCTTCATTAGCAGAGGCGTTAGAAGGTGATTTTATAATGGGGCATCACATTAAAAGGCAGAGAATACGTGGCTGTTCAATGGTTATCATATGCTGAGCTATACAAATCATCATTTTCATGGATGTAGGTGGTCAGTAGAATTGGCTGACGAGAATCACAGTTGCTGCAGAGCTTTCTGTTTACTTCACACAATCCAGATTATAGATGTTGTCTACTTAAAACCGAAATCATTACCAGTGGTAATATAGCTCAGCAATTCTATAGCAGCTCTCATGGCATTTGAGAAGACACCTCCATGATATGGAAAAATCAATTGGAAAGCTTCAATCTACACAGATTCCAGCATGTACAACAAAGATGCGATAGTGTGGTGAGCTGGTGTAGGACAACGCACCCAAGACAAAACTAGCCATATGGTATCTCGATTTCAGAAAAGCATTTGACGCCGTCTCCCACAGTATCCTCGCGGCTAAACTGAGGAAGTGCGATCTGGATGATCGGGTAGTGAGATGGATTGTGAACTGGCTGGAGAAAAGAAGCCAGAGAGTTGTGTTGAATGGGATGGAGTCTAGTTGGAGGCCTGTATCTAGTGGAGTCCCCCAGGGTTCGGTATTGGGACCTGTGCTGTTCAATA
>VZTO01024233.1:127072-146538 GCA_013400615.1 Syrrhaptes paradoxus
AAAACTTCTTTCCAGTGAGGGTGACAGAGCACTGGAACAGGCTGCCCAGAGAGGTGGTGGAGTCTCCTTCTCTGGAGACATTCAAAGCCCGCCTGGATGCGTTCCTGTGCAATCTGATCTAGGTGTTCCTGCTCCGGCAGGGGGATTGGACTAGATGATCTTTCGAGGTCCCTTCCAATCCCTAACATTCTGTGATTCTGTGGTAAAGGCTTTCTCATCTGGCTTTGAATGTTCTTTTCTTTGTTCCAAGTCACTCAGTGCAATAAGATAGTATGGGCTTTGTGCAGTGGAGTATCATTGAGTAAATGAATATCTCTCTGAAATCTTTTTTTCTTCTGTTTTATCTACTTAGGGGTTTAGCGAGGCCATTTTGCCTTTAGGCAGAACCACCATCAATTTCTCTTGTAGATTTTTATGCAAATTTAAACTTCTACTGCCTTTTGATGACCATTTACATTCTTAAAACTCCTTTAAAATAATTATATCTTGTCCTTTTGAGGTAACTGATGAGCTAAAATATATTTTCTGCATATTGCAATCCTACCTTCCTTTTTACTGTCTCTCAAATCCAATTCCAAACCCGGAAGTCCCAGGATACTCAAAGATATTCATGATTCCTATTAGCCTAAAATACATTAACAACCATCATTCTTGAGCCAGAGTTGTATTTTCAGTTGTGTAGGGGGAAAATAACTCTACAACAATTTTAAAAAAAGCACTAGTACAGCGCTAATTGCTTTTTACCCTAAGGTAAAACCTGCCTGTGTAAAGTTCTTACCATGATAACCCATATAGTGTTCCATAGCATTTGATGAAAGAGTCTACAGGTATAAAACAATGAAATTATAATAACAGTATCACTTTAAAACATGTCTTTAAGTCTCCAAATATCAAAGGTACACAGCTGATGACAGCTAAATGATTATCATTTGATCTGTTAGAGACCTGCTGAGCATGATGGAGAACAGTGGTCTAAGCCAAGGCTTGCTGCAGGTTGCAGAGGTGATTCCAACAGGTGGAATGCCCCAGTTCTGAGCAGATTTGCACAGCAGATCCCTGCAGGCCTGCAACACTCGAGTTTATCCGCACACCAAATACTGACATGGAAGGACCCGTGGCTTATTGAGTCTCGTTACTGTACTGCAGTAAGATGTCTGGTGGCAAGTTAAACAGAGCTGCCTCCTTCAGCTTAGCTCTCCAGCTCCACAAACAGCACAGGGCTTACTCCCAGAAAGAACCCAACTCGTTATTCAGACTCAGCTTTCTCACACCCGCTACATAGATCTAAACTTCTCTCCAGCCTTTCCAGAGTGAAAGAGGTACTAGACAAACTCCCTTTACTCCTAACTAGCATGGACATTTCAGGCACAAAGCATCCGCACATCTACATTCAAGTTTTTTGAATAGGAAAGAAGAGCTGGAGAACTCCTAGGATAAGGTTACATTGCATCAGGAGGTTGTTTTTTCCTTTTATTTGAAAGAATTGCCCTTTTGCTACAAGGAAAATGCAGTTTATAGCACCATCCATTCTCCTTCACTCATACATCTTTCTTGTACCTGCAGCCCTGGGCTGAGGAGGAGGAACAGCTGCATTTTACCAGAGCCAATTTCAGCAATTAGAGCCACATGAGTGATACTAGTCAGCCCAGGTGCACATTTGCTTGCAACATTCATTGCAAATCCTCAGCTGGCTGCACGCACCCCCCTTCTTTCCCCTTTTTTCCCATTTGATTCACTGTTGGGAAGATCCCCCAAACTGATCAGGGGAAACCTAGGTGACTTCTCTCTTGCAAGGGCTGCCCATTCAAAAGTGCTGTTTCCACTTCCTCGTTCCTGCAGTTCTGAGGAGTACCCAAGGCAGCAGACTGTCAGGGAAGGTTATTTATCTTTCTCTTCCTTCTCTCCAAAAAAAAGTGCTAGTCATTTCTACTGCTGTGCAGAAAGCCTTTTACCGCTACATTCAGGAGGCACTTGAATTCTTGTCCCACTGATTGCGGAGTAGGCAATTTGCAATCTGATTGCACTGACAGTTGCAGCCACCTTGCCATACACCAGGACACACATGCAAACTGACAAGAGTTGATGCCTCTTTAGCATCATAAAGAGCTGCATCCACCAAAAAAAAAAAAAAAANAAAAAAAGGTTTTTATATCGCATCATCACGTTCAAAAGGAGAAAAGAAGCACAGCATTAAACCTTTGCTCTCCAAAATATATTCACTCCTGTATATTACAAGTTAACTGGTACATTAAATCCTCAGTCACCTCAGCTGTGCAGCATGCAAGATAATTAAAACATTGTCCTGTAACAACAAGGTGAGCTACCACTGAGAGCCCTCTTCTCTAGCTGGGAACATCCATCACACCTCAGTCACGTCATCTTGCTGTGGGCCTTGGTTCCCCATCTTTAAAATGGGGATAAACAGCATTTTGCTACTTCCTGGGGACTTTGATAAGTGCTGTTGTGGGGTTGTTTAGAAATTTGGAGGTATCACTTTTAACATTTTTAGGTTGTTTCTTCCTCCTGCTATATAAGTCGCTGGCAGAGTAGCAGCAGCAGCATAAGGAAGTTGTAGTCCCCACGAGAAAACAAGTCTCCAGGAAATTCAGCAGCACAACAGGGCTGCTGGCGTGGTCTCCCTGTTCTGAGTGCCAGGGAGAGAACAAAGCGACGCAGCGGTCACCATGATAGCAGAGATGACTAACCAGCTTCAGGGAGGGAACATCAGTGGGACCATGACCTCAAGAGATGCATTTCTTGAGCACACTATGTGTTTATTTCTTAAAAGGACAAGAAGTAAACACACCAAGAACGCCTATGTGTGCAAGCTGCTGGTAGTCATGGATCTTTTGACAAAGGTATTTCTGTTGACACCAGAAGGGAGCCTTGGGTTCGCACCCGCTCACCGCCCTACCCAGAGCAGCGTTAGCTGTGCCAGGGCCCCGCTCAGAAGAGAAAGGGAACGAACGCTGAACACACAGCAAAGCCAGAGAGGCAGCGCTGCCCCCCGCTGCCCGGCCCACCTGCGGCACCGTCTCCAGCCACACCTCCGGCTACACCACCGAACACCCTTCCCAGCAGCGCTGCCCGCCCCCCGGCCTCCCCTGGAGGCCCGCACCGCGGGGGAAGGGGTCGAGCCCAGCCCCGGGTGCCCTGAGGGATGCTTACCAGCCGTTCACTCCACCCGCCGCGAGCACTTCTGGCGCCTCTGTGTCGGCTCGCAGCCGGAGCGCAGGCCGGGGACAATGGCGGAGCTCCTGAGGAAAAAGGTGCTACTGGCGCTGCCTGGGCTTCCTCTCCCATCGCCCCCCGGGCGGGGTCTGCCCCCCTGCCAGAGAAACCCCCTTGGCCACAGCCGCTGCGGCCCTGACCCGCGGAGGAGCCGGCTCAAACCCCCGCGGTGTCGCGGCCTTCCCCTGGGGTGGGGGTACCCTGTCCTCCGGGGCCGTTTTGTGGCGGGGGGGGAACGGCCTTCCCCCCTCACGGGGCGCGGGCCGGAACGCTCTTTCCGGGGCACCGCGGAATGTTTTCCGCGTTGGACGCGGCGGCGCCGGAAGGCGGTGGAGGCACTGGGAGCGGCCGCGGCATGGCGGGCTGGGGGCTGCTGGCCCGGCTGGGGGGCCGGCTGCGGGCGGCGGCGGGGAGGCCGCTCTGGGCGGCGGCGGCGGGGGCTCCCGGAGACAGGTAGCGGGAGGGCTGGGAGGGGAGGCGCTATGGGGGAAGGGGAGGTCGGGGAGAGCCGCAGATCTGAGCCGGGGGGTTCAGTTCAGCCCAGTCTGTTATCCTCCTGGCTCCCCCCTCAGTCAGCACGGCCCGGTACCGCCCGGCGCTCCCAGGCTCTTTGCCGGGCTGGGCAGCGGCTCAGCTGGGGTCACGGCCTCTGCCCTCGCAAGAGGTTATCCCGTCCCGGGGGTGGGACTTTGCTTTTCTCCGGTATGAGTTTAGCCGGTTCCCTGTTGGCCTGTCGCCTGGCAGAGGGCCGCCCCGGAGCGCTGTCGGCGGCTCCCCTCAGCTCCGTCCCGCTGCACTCACCAAGGGTGCCCGCATCCCATCTGACAGGTGACATCCAGGGATTAAACAGGGCACGTCCCTGAGCAGACTCTGGAGGAACATGATGGGTAACTGGCCTTGTGGCACAGGGTGCAAACCATTAGCCAGGCTGGGGATCCCGCCAGGGTTTTGCCCATCTGCGAGGCCTGCGTCCGTGCTGTGACATCCCCGCCGGGACAGCAGGATGCCAGGGGTGACTGTGTCCTCAGCCGTGCCGAAGTTACAGTAAACGACACCCGCTGCTGCCTCTTGGTTCGCAGTGGTAACTTTTGTGTCACAGAAGCTTGCCCCCTTTGGTGTATCTCAGAATACTTTAACAGATGAGAGGTGACAAATAATAATAAGGTGTTGTTGGTCAGCGGAGGCCAGTTTGAGTGATGGTTGTTGACCAGCTTGCTGGTATAATTTTGGTCTTTATGACTGTCTGGTGTGATTATATAATTATGTAGTATGTATTACTTGACAAACGTGAATTATGAGACATTACTTGAACTGATAAGACACAAAACTTTTTCCCGCTCGTGGAAAGGGGGCAGCTAGACTTTGCAGTCAGGCACGTTAACAGTACAACATGGTGGCATGAGCATCTTTCTGAAGAGAATCTCCAGTTCCTCAAGAAGATAACTGCGGAGGAATACAAAGTTCAGACAGCCAGCAAGCTCTGCCCTCTGAGAGATGAGCCTTGGCCACGGAATGAGTGGAAACCAGGTGAGAAAGCATCTCTTCTGAAATACCAAACTCACGCTAGAATTATTGTTGTCGTGTTGTTGCATTCAGTAACATCAGGATTGTGTCTCGTAAAGTATTTTCCTTTTTGATTTTACGTCAGTCTTCCAACATATTTTCTAGTAACTGAATCAATGTAATACATTAGTTCTCTAAAAATAATTCAAAATATTACAGAGTGTTAAGATCCTTGTAAGAACTTAAATTTTTGTCCAAATCAGCACTTGGGGTAGGGGGAACCTACTACAGTAAACTTTTCAGTAGTTAGTTTGGCTCCAGTGAAACTAACTACATGACTCTTGTATTTAAAAAAAAGAGTCTGAAGCACTGGTTGGTCTGAACTTAATGGAGAACTGTTTTGCATGTTCTGTCGAACACAACTGGAACAAGTAGAACTTTACCGCTAATGGAATTAAAAACAGTGAATGGCTTATTCCCAGCCTACCCGCAGGGATTCAGCGATCTTTTCGTCCTCAGCTCCTTAGGAAAGGTCTGAGTTAATGGGACTTTGCAAGTTATGAGGTGGTCTCTCTAAAATATTAAGTGTGGAGTTACATCCATGTTCTGTTTCGATCTGCAGATTCCATCAGAGTTGGTGTTGTTGCAGTAAAACTGGGAATGATGCCAATATGGACCAAGTCAGGAAAAAGACATGCTGTCACACTACTTAAGGTGAAATAAATCATAATTAATTTCATGTCCTATACCATATTCAGATTGTTAACCAGAAGTTTCAGGCAAAAGTGAAATATCATCTGTACAAAGTAGAAAATCTCTAAAGAGAGGAAAGATTTATTTCAGCCCTGCATAATACACTGTGCCTATTCTCTGTTTATATAGTGAACTTTGTAGGAGCAGTCTGCCTTCTTCCTCGGTTATTCAAGTGCTGCAGAACTGTGTGTAGTGTTACTTAGGTATGGGGAGATAGGAGGCAACATTCACACTTCACTTTTTTTTTTTTTTTTTGCCACCTACAGGCACTTTGGGATTAGTTACACCTGGGTTACTGAGTCTTTGTAGTCCTGAAGCTGCTTTTTCATATTCTGTGGCAGATACTACTGTGACGAAGTCGTTGCTGCCATATGATCAGCTGGGGCTGGGGAAGACATTGGGTTTACAGGGCAGTCTGAAATGTGTGCTGGATGCTTTGCTGCTGCATACAGTAGGGATTTTGCGCTTCTTTCAGGCAAAAGAAGGCTATAAAATTTTATTCCATTAGTAGAGCATTTATGAAAATATAGTTTGCGTTCTACTGATATTTTTCCTAAGATAAGCCTTTAATTGATTGGAAAAATAATTGGTATGGAGAAAGAATAACACACTCTCCTACTTGTAAGCTGTATGTCCTGTTATATATAGATACAACTGAAAACTGAGACTGACTTTGTTTCGCTTGTTTTGATAATCTCTTACTGTGTTCTCAAAGCACACACATCTGCTTATACTCAAATAAACACTATTTTTCTTTGCTTAAGGTGCAAGATTGCCATGTTTTAAGATACATTTCAAAGGAAGAGTCGGATGGAAAAACATCTAAGCTACTTGTTGGAGGCAAAAACGCATCTCCTTTTTCTGTAAGTGATCCGCTTTGAGTGTTTTTGTTAGAATAGTTGTTTCTGTTGTGGTTACAGTGCAAAAGTGGCACAGGTAGAGTTCTCTAGAAGATTAATTGGAAGACTTTGCTTTGGAACTGATATTTTGTCACATCTACCCTTGCTTATTTCCTGATGCTAGTGTCAATTCTTGGGTAAGAAAATAGCAAGAACTTTTTGAAAGTTTCACCTCTTTACTCTCTAGGAAAGGTGTGGGTTCAGGAAGTGGCTTGATGTGGAGTGTCCCATGCTGGTGAAAGGGTCTGAAGGGCCATTAGCAGTGTAGGAACGTGTGCGTTCGCCATGTCTGTGGAGATGCAATACAGGACTAGGACTGCAAGATAGGCGTGTTAATGGCCTGTTGTAAACTTATCCTGCTTCAGGGGTTGTTCAGAGGACTTTGTTCTCTAGCTTGTTCTTCCACACTGTTTTGTTAGCTTTAGCTGTAATTTCTTCACAGGTCTGTTGCGATTGTTTAATTTGCATGTAGTTTTACTGATTAATAAGTTTCAGACTTAAATTTTCAGGAAGATAGCTTCATGATTGTAGCTCATCAACAGCAATATCAAGACCACTCACTTGTTTAGATGCTCCATGTGCCTGACGCAGAATTCCCAGCCACCTGCAATGGCTAAGGCTGTCTAGCAGAGCTGTCGTTCCTGGGGAGGAAAATAGAATTATAGATCAACGCAGGAACAAAACTTTCCTTCAAAGCATTGTAGTTTCTATGATCCATTATTTTTATAAAATGCTGGTTTTCACTTCTTGCAGTATCCTGACACTCATTTGTTTGATTTAGGCAAGTAAAAAAAAACAAAACAAAACAAAAAAAAACAACTTGTGATTACCAAGCAGATTATCTCAGTTGGTGATTGTGGCTTTTTGAGGACTTATATTTCCCTTTTTCAAACAGAAGGTTGTCCTAGAATCTCCATGAGTCTGTGTCCCTGTTTTTGCTTTAGTGGAGGTGAGGGAAGAAGCAGCTTTTTTCATTTGATAAATCTGTTGGCTTTTTATAGTATATTCTACTGATTTTGAACAGGCTTATATTTTAAGGTATCTTTCTTTTATTCAGTGGGTTTAGGCTGTGTTTCACCATCGTTGCTTCTACTTTTCAGTTACCTATCCTGTTACTTTAGTCCATTTACACTTTCCAGGTGTGACATTTCTACTGGAGAAATTCCAGCTGTGTTTTTTCTTTACTGTTACCTTAGTTTAAGACATGCAAGAATCATGTGAATAATAACTCTACAAGTTGTATTATGCCCATTAATCTCCTTACAGCTGATCTTTATTAAAAGATGTTAGCAGTGATTCAATGTGTTGTCAGAGTAAAAATGTGTAGGAATCAAGGAGGAATACAGAAAAATTCTATTTAAACTGCTCTTGTGAACTAAAATTTCTTCAAAGCAGAACTACCTGAAAAGTCAACTCAAGGATTTTTTAGCAGTTTGACTTACGTTCTCTTGGACATAACTTTTTCCAAGTTAGCACATATTAATTTGGTTTAATTTAAGACTCATTTTAATAAAGAAATTTATTAAATATCCATTGACAAATCTGTGGTGAGGACCTGGCCTGAGACTGGGCTCTGTACTGTTGTTGTTGTTATGACCATCACTGTATAAACTACATCATTTCTTAAGAATGTGGCACACAGATTCTGAACAATTTTATTTGTTTAAGATACTAACAAATGATGTCTTTCCGTGGTTTAGCTGCAGGTTTGAATCATTGCTCTCTTACATTTATCAGTCTTCTTATGTGCTGCTTTTCTCTCTGAACTGTCTGAACGTGAGAATTAAAAGAAAGTGGAATGATACTGTATTGTATTAGCATAAGCAGTTTATCTTCTGTTCATTCCTCATAGGAACATCTGTCTTCCTCGGATTCCTCACAGCTACTGATTGTTAATGAATTCAGTCTAATGATTCTCTCAGTAATTTTTCTAACAGAGAGTTTTATGTATTTCTTCTGAGGGTCAAATTTCTTAAAAATGATAAGGGGTATTGAATTTTTAGCAAGATTTTTCTTTTCCTTTTTAGCTTGATGTATGTCAGTGTATTACAAAGGAACAGAATTTTCATGGTGGTGTGAAACTAAGTCATTAGAAGCTTTGAAAAAATGCTTTTAAAATACTACAAAGCTCTTTGAAAGTCATGAAAAATAAGTAATGTATTTTACGTATATTCTAAATGATTGGTTTCTCTTTTCTGGTCTTAGAAATCTTCCTATATCTGGTTTGTATGGTGTAGCTGTAGGGTAACTAGTTGACAGAAAACAAAATGCAGACATGGGAGTTTAAAATTAATTTTACATAGAGTTAAAATGCTAGTTTCAAGATAAAATTGTAATATGATATATCTGTTTCTGTGAGCGGTGTTGGCAGTCTGTAATCACTTTCTGTGCAAGGTTGATCCTTGGATATTTTAAGATCACTTGTCCTTCATGGCTGTTCTTTGTTACAGAAATCTGAGTCTGCAATGGAGATCTTTAGAGAAGCTGGAGTACCACGGAAGCAGAAAGTTACAACATTTAATGTAACTGATGATGCCCTAATTAAACCAGGTAATCTTTTTGAGGTACTGAATCTTATATGCATAATCATTTAAGGTCTGCCACTTATTGTAGATCTAAACCGAGTTATGATGTGTATTTCATTTTTGCTTTGTATGGAAATTTCTGAATTCTTATTTCTTTGTGATTGAGCACAAACAAACTTTTTTCCTACAGAAGAGCTAGAAAACGGGCTTTACTTTCAAGGTGAGGAGAAGCAGGATTTTTCCTTCTTCCAGTATGTTTCCATTGCTTAGAAAATAAGTCTGATCCAAACTAGCTAATATGAACATTGAGTTAAAAAATAACATGCAGCTACATGGATCTTCAAGTTAATTTGTAACGAACCAAGTTACCAATTCTGGTTTTCTTTTAAAAGCTGCTAATGAAAGAATATTGCACTTGGATGAAAAAAATTACCAAAGACAAATCTTTATTTTAAATTAAAACCTTGATACTACAAGCACTTAAGCGAGTGAGTAATTACAGTCAGGTGAGCGACGTCAGGGACTGACAAGGCTAGTGGATAGGTAATTCCCCAGTAGATGAAGCTGCACATCTGTAATGGTCTTTAGTTGGGAAACACTGTGTCTTAAAAAACAGAAAGCATTGCAAAACATGTTTTCTATTCTTAACCTAATTTTTTTAAAGAAAGTGGTTTGGATTTTGCTTTTTTTGAAAAAAAAAAAAAAAAAAAACAAACAAAAAACTTCCACTTTGTGAAGTGCTAGTAGTTATAAATGGAGCCTGTTCTGTTTTCTTGACAAGTTTCTTTATTGCAAGTCTTAACTAATTAAGCATTTTGGGCTTTGTCTCTTTCAGCGTCTGAAGTGCAACATATTTGAGCAAAGCCCCAACCTTTCCTTCCTACTCATCTGAGATTGGGCTAGGAACTGAGAAATGTGCTGAAGTAGTAATTACAAAGCATCTGTTTTAGCCAGTGGGGTTTATACAAATAATATGTGAATAAAACCAAAGTTTTGTTGCCTTTCCTGTGACTGTAATCTACCCTGTATGGTAGCGACTGGAGAGTGGTTTGAGGATTTCAGCACTTAGCTGAACATGGTCTCTCTTCTTCTCTTGAAGGTACTCCTTTGTATGCTGCTCACTTCCGCCCAGGGCAGTTTGTGGATGTTACTGCAAAAACGTAGGTTCCTAAAGATTTAACGTGCATGGTTCATCTTTCAAACAGACTGGTTGATTTTTATCTCCACCCACCACCACTTTTGCTTATACTCAAAAAGCTTTTGAACTTTGAAAAGCTGTAATACAATTGCAAGTCCATTCAGTCACTGGGTAAAAAATATGAAATTATTTGTCTTTGCTGAGGCTTATTTTTTATTTTGAACACAGTAGGTAAACAAATAATACTAATGGGGCTATGGTTCTGCATGTGTTGTCTGTGACACGTACACGATTAGCATGCAAGGGCTTGACAAGCAGCATGAGGAAGAGGTGCTTCAGCTTAGGTGAAGAGGTCTATAATGCAGCATCTGCGGTACGTAGAATTGGAGAATCAATGCTGAAAGGCATCAGTTCCCAGAAAGAATGCTTAATTTTGGTTTGGTGCAGAGATGTGAAGAGAGATGTATCAAGTGGACTGCAAGAAAAGCAAAAAGATAGCGAATGTATTTAGTGGGACAACAGAGCTGTCAAATTCTGGGTTTTGTTTTCTTTCGTATTCCAGTTTGTCTCCTTGCCAGCAATGGCTAATAGTCTTTAATGTGGGAGGAATGATTTCCTCTCAGACCACTGGGAATGCCAAATTAGAGCTCAAGTGGTAGAAGGTGTCAAAAGAAAAACTGGTGTCTTGCTATATTTTATATTTTTATATTTTATTAAAAAGTACAGTTTACAGTATTCTAAATTGTTCATGTCTAAAAATGAACAATCTGAATGAAATATTGAAGTGGTTTCGTGACATCAGGGATTTATGCTTCTGGATTAGAGCTGACAGTACTGTTTTCTTATGAAATGGTAGCTTTCAGTGGTTGTATGGTTTTCTCTGAATTGTGAGTACATTTCTGCAGCTAAAGAATTAATCATGCCCCCAATCTGCTCGCTCGGGTAACTGCACAGCTGTTGTTATGCAACCCACTTGCAGTGGGTTTTGGAGAGTTTGCTAATTCCATCTTCCAGCTAGAGGTGCCAGAAGCAGTCTACTTGGAAAACATGGCCAATAATAGATAGTCTCAAAGAAAAAAAAAATAGCGTTTTGGCAGACCAGATACGAGTTTTCCTGTAGCTTACTTTCTGCTCTGTATTTCAAAGTTATTAATCCCCAATCTGCAGACATAGAAAAAGACAAATTGAAGTAGTGAGTGAGTAGTTTTCAAACTGTTTTTTTTTACCATATTTTTCTATTGCCATTCATTACCGCAGGCTTTTAAAATAACCTGATTTGTGAGAAACTGGTGTAACAAAGTCTTGCATCATTTAGATTTCTGTCTTGTGTCCCTGATCCCAGGTAACCCTGGGCCTCCCTCCCGCAGGTGCCTTCAGCTCCCTCTCGTGGCCCAGACCCTCTCCATGGCCCCGTGCTGCACAAGTGCCTGGAAAGGCTCTCTCACTGGTGGCAAGCTCTTGCACAGCTGGCAAGCCAAAGGAACAGACCACTACTTTAATCGTGTTCTCACATTTCCTTAGTTGTAGGAAAGGAGAAAAAAAAATCAGGAGTTTCTAACCAATAGTTTTTATTTCAGACAATTACAGATCTTTTTTCTGTGCCAAATTTAACTGGACTTGACCACCAGCTTCTGAGCAGGGATGGGGAAAAACAAGAGACGAACACCGTGGTTGCACAAGTCTCGTTCCCTTAAGATTCTCTGGCTTTGGAGAGTCTTCCCATCTGTGGCTGGTTTTGACTGTAGTTTCACTTGCTCTAGGCAACTAGGCTGGCAATCAGAGGAGAATTATTCATGTGGAAGAGGAAAGAATCCAGGTTTTGTGAACCGTGGTGTTTTCCACATTTATATATTTTCTCTAGTTTTTACTGATAGGTTTGATCTGATCAGGGGAGTCAGCAAAATGTAGTCCGTACACAGAACGTGCTGCGTGCTGGATTGAACACAGGCTTTAGTCAGCTTTTCTTCTGTGCAGTGGTGAGGCAATTTTCCGATGGAGTCTGTCCCTGCAGTAAACAGAGAACTCAAAAGCCCATAATACAGTCACGTGCCTCAAAGATTAAGGCATGGACACTGATGATACGTTTTATGTTATTCTGGTTTGTCAGATGAGTACAGATCAAAAGAGTTAAGTGTTTTTACTACACGTAAAACTCTTTTCCAGACATGAGTCTTCTCGTAGTTGGGAAAAGAAATGTTCCTTGTCTTATTTTTATGCTAGTCTAAGCAGCTGTCTCTTCCCTCCCTTGCTTAGGGCCTCTCATTAAGTTTTGGTAGGTGTTATTATACAATTGGTTTGTATTTGGTTTTTTGGTTGTTTGGGGTTTTTAGTTGTTTGTTTTAGTGTCCACTTGGTGAAAGCTTCATTACAGTACCATGTACTGAGGACCATCACAGCAAGGAACATTTTATGTTAGACTTTTTGCCTATTTGACTCTCTTCTAGTGCTTCTTATTCTGTAAAACGATATTTAAGTATTGCCCTAGAATATATAAAATACATATTTAAAAAAATTTTTTTCTTCTTTCTGCTGAGCTTTGCTAAAGGTAAAGAGATCATGAGACTGATTGAAATTACTGTTTCTTGCTAGAAACCTTAAGTCTGAGTAGCCCAGGTTGGTTTATTTATTTTTCTTTTCAGAATTGGTAAAGGATTTCAAGGTGTCATGAAAAGGTGGGGATTTAAAGGCCAGCCTGCCAGCCACGGCCAGACAAAAACTCACAGACGTCCTGGAGCAATATCTACTAATGTGAGGATTCTTATTTCTTTGTATTTCCTGTTGTAAACATTTTTTCAGTGTTTTTAAAGCTGCTTACTACAAATGAACAATTTCACCCTAGCTAGCTGTTGCCATCTGCTCTGTGGTAGCAGAGAACCCAGCTGTTTCACAGGAAGGTTAGAACCTGGGTAATGAGCAATGCAGGTAGCTCTTCTCTTATGCCTCGATTTATTAATATTTTATATTGCTAGTAAGTGAGCAAATTGTAGCATTTTGTAGTATAGCTGAGAGAAATAGCCTTAATGCTTCAAAGAGAGTTCTAGAAATCTTTTATCACAGCAGTTACAGATTGGAAAGGATTTACTTGTTATTTTATGCTGCGGATATTGTACTGCTCTTTGGAAGCCTGGTTGCTTTCATCACCTTGCCTGGCTTGTGTTAGCTGCTTTATCATTCCCAAAATAGTCTGTTTGGCTAATTATCATTTTTAAGCAGAGTAAAGAGGAATATTTTAAAGTTTCAAACTGTAAACAATATTCGTTTAAAAGCTCTTTGGAACAGATGTGTTTAAAACTTTGTCCCTGTAAAGGCTGCACAACAGTTAGGCTGAGCTAAGAAGAATTTTGCAAACTAGGTTTCTCATGCACAATTAACACTGAGTCACAGTATTGAACCTGAATTGTCTGTCATTTTCTTGGAGAAATTAAAATAAAAATTAAAAAAAAGATTAATAATGCTTAAGAGAATAGTAAAAGCAAAAAGACATCCGTCAACCAAATTAGTGTAATTGAGACTGTAAAAGCATGCCATACTGATTTACAGTCCTTCATTGGAAGTGGAAAATGAATTCTACACCTGGCATTGTTTCCTTTGAGGACTGAAGAATCTAAATACTTGAACATACAAAACTTTGTTTTAGCAGATGGTATTCATCCTTACAAAAATGACCCCTCTCTACTTTTATTTAAATTAGAATTTTGTAACACTGCATGTAATTTCACTAAGTATATAGAATGGGAAATAGTATTGGAAATTGGTATGATGAAAAGGAAACAAGGTGAAAGAATGCAATAGGGGGAAAAATAATGCCTTGATTTTTATTTTCCTGTCTAGCATGGACCACCTCAGAAATCCTGCATTGTTTAGTACAGAATCATGTCCCTAGAACTTTATTGCAGTTGATTTCCTGAAATAATGATTTTCAAATGAGTTTAAACAAAAAAAACAAACCCCAAAAAACATTATTAATGAATAGGAGAGTGGTGCAGGCGACTGAGACAAATCCCTGGATAATACTGTAGAGCTGGAAATCATGGCACTTATTCCTGCCTTTGCTTTCCTACCTTTGTTCTCCAGGTTATACCCAGCCAAACAAAAATGGGATACAGAAACTAAGCAATAGTACAGAATGTAATTAAAAATTCTGTTTTCAAAAATACATGCTTTAAAAAAACCTGGTTTACATCAGTATAAAACTCATGGCTCAGTTTGTAGACATACCTCTTGCAGTTACATGATTTTATGGCCCTGTTTTTATCTAGAAAGCTTCCAAAGTTTATCGCGGAAAGAAGATGCCTGGTAAAATGGGTAACATCTATAGGACATCTTTTGGATTAAAGGTGAGTTCTGAGTGCACTAGAATGTCTAGGTGGTTGTGTTGCCAAGCAGTGGACTTAGCCATGTAGCCTTGTGGTGGGAACTTTCAGTCATTTCTGTCAGAATCAGGCGCATCTGGAAGTACACAAGCTGGAAAAACAGAGAGCGGCAAATGTGGGCTCCTGTCCTCTTGTGGGTTACAAATAAATTATCTGAACTCCCTTTGCATACGTGAGTCCCTAGGGGATTTCAGCTGAGACTTCCACATCTGATGTGTTTTGCATTGTGTGCTTTGACTTCTGCCTTTGAAGGGTGAAAACAGTTGGGCTTTTGGTGACCTTCAGTTAATGTTTTCATGCCTATTCCACTTGTTCAAATCCAAACCAAGTCTGAGTTGCCCCAAGTCCTGCCTTTATCATGGTGCTTCACTTTCATGTGCAAAAAGGAGATTATAGATTCTGGCTAGATTCCGGTGTGTACATAGCTGCAGCAGTTTCTGGGCGATTACAGCTTCTATTCTGTCTCGGAAGGCAACCTCTGTGGATTGCACAAAAAGTGTATGAGTCTCTAGTTTGCAAAAAAAAGTGTGCTGCCACTCTCTGCTAACTGAAGCTAATCTTTTGTAATGGAAAACGTGTGTTTGAGCACCTCCCAGAATGAAGAAATTAACAAATGGCAGTAACATTTTCCTGAGCATATTTGTTCTAATTTGTCACCTGTGTTGTTTTTCAACAGCCATTGCTGTTTGAGGGAAAAGAGACTTGGGAGCTTCAGTTGGTGTGATGCTGAACCAAGGGCTGCCTTACTAAATAGTGCCTCATCAGAAGCCCTTTAAAACTGTTTAATAGACTCCTGCATTAGAAAGGTGTGCACTTAGAGTGGCATATGGCTGAATTTTGTTGCAAGTTTAGGCCTGTGCAGAGCATTCTTCTTCCCCAGAGTACCACCTCCAGTTAATCAGCTTGTGCTTTGCTGGACTACTGTTTGTGAAACAGTGTCTAAAACAAGCTCAATGTCTGTTTTTTTCTGTCTCCTAGGTGTGGAGGATCAACACAAAACATGACATTATTTATGTCAACGGGTCTGTTCCAGGTCACAAAAATTGTCTGGTGAAGGTATGTTTGGCATTTTCAATTCTCTGGTATTTGTGACTCCTAAGCTCTCTACAACCCCATCCTTACACATGGACTGAATGTAGTCTTTGTTTCTTGAGTCCCATCTTGTACTACTGAATTAAAGGGCGGTAGGATCAGAGTATGAGAGAGTGATTAATAGGGGCAGCGGTCACCACTTGGTCTAAATGGCTCATTCTTAGCTTTGCACTGGGAGCGTGTGCCCATGTAGCCTATGATAAACCAGGACAATCACTGTAACCCTGTGGTAAGTAAGTAGTTTTCAGGATAACTTCTAAGTAGTAGTAGTTTTCCAGATAACTTCTGCAAAATTACTGGCCATGACGTCTGTGGCATAGAATTAAGACTGTAGTTTGACTGGCTTTTCATCTGTATATCAGACTAAATGACCCTTTCTTCAACTGTTCTAAGTATTTTTTTCTAATATATTTTAAAATATAAGTATAATTTAAAAAATAATTGTTTCTACTCGCATATTTGGTGTTTGGAAGGAGTATGGAGTTAGCAACAGTTCATTTCAGTTCTTTGAGCTGGTGACTCTGTTCTGGTTTCTTCCATAGGCTATAGGAATTGCGTGCATGAATTAAAAAGTCTTCCCTTGTATTTTCAAATACATCTCTGAGTAGTAGAGAAAGCTATAATTAAAAAAGCATGCAAAGCAATACTATTTGGTATGTGTTCTCTAATTTCTGAGGTTTTTTCCTCCCCATTCAATCTTGCTGCACTCACCTGTAGTGTTTTTAGTTTGTGTCTTAACGCGTTTCCTCCGGGGTGTTTTCTTGTTTGCTTATAGACTAAGACATCCTATACATTGTTGTATCCTTAGGGCCTTTTGTAGTTAAGGAGAGATAGTATGGAATATTAGTATATTTGTTTGGATCTGTAGTTGGGGAGAGAAATTATGGAATATTAGTGTCTATAATTACTGTTCATTCGATTAAATACCTGCCTATAATTAGGTAGGACTAATGTCTCGGGGATGTGGGTCTGTCTTTGAGCTCAAGAAGTGTCTCTAGGAGGAAGGCATTGGTGTTCAGTAGCCACTCTGTGTTGCTTGGTAACAATTAAAACCACAGCGCACCTTGAAGCGTATGGGATTTTTTGTATGTTTTGTATTTTTGGAAACTTAGTGCATCAGCACTGTATGCAGACTGAGATGAAGCACTTAAATTTTTCAAGTTTCATTTTCAGCAGAAAAAGGGCACAATAGCAGGACTGATGGATTGCTGGTTTAATTAGAAAACAGTTTTCATTTGCTATTGCACACTGAAGCATGCAGGTAAATAACTGACATAAGTGGTGTTTCTAGCCAACATTCTGCATATTTAAACACATTTCCCCGTTTAGCCAAACAACTTGCATTCTTTGTGGTTGCTAACATAGCCTGAAGCCCTGTTAAAACTGCAAATGGGAGCTGTGATTTAAGCATCAAGTTTTGATGCCTGTTTAAGACCATATTAAGTATTTTGTGCTGATAGATTTCTGAATTTCTCTTTGTTTATACTACCTATTATGTTGTCATTATATGGGACATGCATCTGAAATGCAAAACCCTTTATGAGTGTTCTAAAGTTTTAGTGACAAAATCCTGACCGGCTCCAATTTCAGCTTTCTCTAGTATTTTTCTCAATAAAAAAACTTTGCAGAGAATATACTGTACTATACTATACAGTATTACACACACTGTCTGTCTACAGGATCGTGTACTACTAATATAGCAGTAAAGCAAGACAAGTGTTTATCTTATATTGAGTTATATAGTGAATGCTTTTATGGATTGTAATAACCAGTTGGGCTCTCAGCCTGATTCCTTCTGTGGGTGAGAACTAAACGAATAAGATTTTAGTAACACTTTTAAAACTTATTGTGATGTCATAGGATTCATTTTTTTTTATTTCTTTTTTTAACTAATCTGTTGAGTGGGATCAGTGCTATCTATTGTGCTCACATTGGATTTATATTAGAAGCAAACCTGCAGAAAAATACTTGTTTAAAGTTTAATGATGTCATGTCCCAAAATCTTGAGTTGTAGACTTTTTTTTTTTTTCCTTAGGGCCTAAAAGCAGTTAGGAGAGAAGTCTGTATGTTAATTGTTTGCACAGCCTTACTGTAAAAGGTTACCAAAGCAATTGCTTATAATGCAGTTTCAGCACAGAATGTAAAAAATACTTTGTGAACTTCAAATGACTGGGAAGGAAGAAAGCGAAATGGTATTTGGTACAATTTTGTATTTTTTGTTGTGCGGCATTGTTTTCATAGAATCATAGAATATCTCAAGTTGGAAGGGACCCAGAAGGATCAAGTTTTGGAGCCTTGGCTGTTTGAGGAATAAGGTGAAAGATGTTCAGCGGCAGATTTTTCATTTATTAGGGATGTTCTCAGAAGGTTACTGGGAGAACAGCAAAAGCTGTGCTGAGTCACACGTACAGCTTGTCTGTGTACACGCTTATATAGACGAGTGTAACTGCTGCTGCATACCATTTAGTGCCTGTACAATATTGTGAAATTACTGTGCAGAAATCTGAGGTGATCCAGAAAGCCTTTAGTATGCTGCATCCTTCATAAATGTAAAGGATTCAGGAATTCTCTTGAGAAGACAGATAAATCGTTCCATGTTTTAAGTTGCTAATAGGCATTTTCAGATGTAAAATAAAATATATTTCTTCCTTTTGATAGGAATAATAACACCTATCTAACAACTTCTGAAATATAGAAGGGAAAAAGAGGTGTGTTCGTTCAGTTTTACAGTGATGCTCCAAGGTGGTGCTTCAGGAGTAGAACTTAAATTGCATTTGAAAGCAGTGAAGGTAGGAAAAGACAGAAAAAGAGCAATAGTCTTCACCAGTCAAAATACATACTGTCAATTATACCAATCAAAAGAAAGCATATCAGAAGAAAATAATTTTAACATCAGATGTGGCTCGTGCTTCTGGGATCTGTCAAGCTTCCAAGGAGTTAGGAAGGGGCAAAATGAATCAGCGTTGTACTCCTCTGAAGGCAACAATGGTCTGTTGGAAATGTTTCCTAGGAACCTACTTCTAAGAATTCTCCTTATCGCACAAGAGGCACTATCTGCAAAATGCCACTTGACATTAACGTGTAAAATGCAATGTTAAGGCTGACAGAAATCTTACAGTGATTTAGATAAACTAATACAGGACAAAGATTAGGCTGCTGAGTTTGCCTTCAGTTAGGAACAGATGGCTTACTCCTAAGTCCTAGGATAAGAAGTTGTTTTAAGCAAAGGAAAAAAAATTTAAATTCTTTTCACTTTTCAGATGTCCAAAACTACCTGTAACGACACAACCTGTATGTAACAGCACATGGTATTTCATTATTAGAATAATACAAAATAACCAAAAAAGTAGACATTAAAAACATGTTCATACATATGAAATAAATAAGTTATCAGAAATAAAATTATTTATTCTCATCTTCGTAATATTATTGTAACTCATGTAGACACCGTAGGGTTTTTGTGGTTGACAGACGACTTTTAATGTGTAATAGGTTTAGGGAGTAAAAGAGAAAGGGGCAATGGAAATAAATAGGTAACCAGTGAAGTTATTAGAACATGTTTTCATATAGAAAAAGAAATAGCAGCAACATATTGAAAGGGAAGGATGACTTCTCAGCCTCAGCAGCTCAGAGGGCACTGCTGCAACTCTCTGACTGCGTTTCCTCCGAACTCACTGTTCTGGGACAGTTACAGCGAAGGTCTTTGGACCTGGACCTCAGCCTGGTTTATTCCAGGTGGATACGTCATGAAAATTGCTGTCTGCCCAGTTACAGGTACTTCAGTAGTTGCGCATGGCAGGTTACAAGTGAAGAGAGAACACTTGTAACACGGAGGTGTCTAGTAGAATGGGAATGATCTACTGGAAAAGCTAAGGAGCCATCCTAACACCGCCATGTGCTGAGCACTTGGCCCCGAGAGGTTTTCTTTTGTTTACAGAATCACAGAATGTTA
>VZTO01024234.1:0-16333 GCA_013400615.1 Syrrhaptes paradoxus
ACCATTCTCTGATTCTATGATTATATTGTTCTATCCCTGTAGTTTGATACAAACACAAGTCTTCTGCAAGGATGATTATTACATCTGTAGATATTTTCAGAGTTACTGCCATGAATTTATTGGAGAAGTCAATATTGGTAGTAGCCTGGGCTGCAGTGATTGTCCCTTGGTGGAATCCACCATCTCAAGGGATATAGGCCAGGCAATATTCGCTTGGGAAAACGAACTTCCAGTTACTTAAGAAACTCGTGGATAGGACCACCTGCAAAACTGCCCTCAGGGATGCAAGACCAAAAGAGAGCTGGCATATATTTAAAGACATTTTTCTTAGAGCAGAAGAACTATTTATCTACATGTGGAATAAGTCAGGTAAGGAGGGCAGGAGACTAGCGTGGCTGAGTAAGGACCTCTTGGTCAAACTGAAACACAAGATGGAAATGTATAGGCAGTGGAAACAGAGACATACATCCTCGCAATATAAACATACTGCTTGGGAGTGTAGGCATGGGATCAAAAAAGCTAAGGAACAAATTTAGCTGTAGCTAAAATTGTCAAGGGCTGTGAAGAATAATAATAAGGTCTTCTATAGATACATTAGTCAGAAAAGGAAGACAAAAGAAATTGTACTGCCACTCATAAATAAGACAGGGTATCTGGTGACTACTTACATGGGAAAAGCTAAGGTACTCAACACATTTTTGCCCCAGTTTTCACTGGCAACTGCTGTCCCCATATCCCTTGAGTCCCTGAATCTCAGGGCTGGGACTGGGGTAAAGAAGTCCCTCAAATTATAGGAGAAGATCAGGTTTGAGACCATTTGAGTAACCTGAACATACACAAGTCCATGTGATCCACTGAGATACATTCCATGGTTCTGAGGGAATTGGCTGATGTAGTTCTTTAGCTGCTCTCCGTCATATTTGAGACGTCATGGCAGTCCCCAGTGACTGGAAAAGGGAAGCATCATGCTTACATTTTTAAAGGGTAGAAGATAAGATCCTGGAAACTACCAACCACAGAATCACAGAATCACAGAATCACACAGAATCACAGAATCACAGAATGTTAGGGATTGGAAGGGACCTCGAAAGATCATCTAGTCCAATCCCCCTGCCGGAGCAGGAACACCTAGATCAGATCACACAGGAACGCATCCAGGTGGGCTTTGAATGTCTCCAGAGAAGGAGACTCCACCACCTCTCTGGGCAGCCTGTTCCAGTGCTCTGTCACCCTCACTGTAAAGAAGTTTTTTCTCATATTCAAGTGGAACCTCCTATGTTCCAGCTTGAACCCATTGCCCCTTGTCCTATCACTGGATGTCACAGAGAAGAGCCTGGCTCCATCCTCCTGACACTCACCCTTCACATATTTATAAACATTAATTAGGTCACCCCTCAGTCTCCTCTTTTCCAAGCTGAAGAGACCCAGCTCCCTCAGCCTTTCCTCATAAGGGAGATGCTCCATTCCCTTCATCATCTTTGTGGCTCTGCGCTGGACTCTCTCCAGCAGTTCCCTGTCCTTCTTGAACTGAGGGGCCCAGAACTGGACACAATATTCCAGATGCGGTCTCACCAGGGCAGAGTAGAGGGGGAGGAGAACCTCTCTTGACCTACTGACCACCCCCCTTCTGATACACCCCAGGATGCCATTGGCCTTCTTGGCCACGAGGGCACAGTGCTGGCTCATGGTCATCCTGCTGTCCACCAGGACCCCCAGGTCCCTCTCCCCTACACTACTCTCCAACAGGTCAGTACCCAACTTATACTGGAACCTGGTCAGCCTCACCATGGTACCCAGTCAGATCACGGAACAGATCTTCCTGGAAACTATGGCAAGGCATATGGATAACAGAAAGGTGATTGGAGACAGCCAGCATGGCTTCACAAAGGACAAATTGTACCTGACTAAACTGGTAGCCTTCCATGGTGGAGAGATGGCATTGGTGGATAAGGGAAGAGCAAGTGATGCCATCTATCGTGATGTCTGCAAGACGCTTGACATGGTCCCACACAACATCTTTGTCTCTAGATTGGTGAGGTATGGGCTTGATGGATGGACAGTTTGAAGGAGAAAGAATTGGCCAGATCGTCATATCCAAAGAGTTGCAGTCAACAGCTCAATGTACAAATGGAAGTCAGTAACAACTGGAATCCAGTACTGCTCAATATCTTTATTAATTACATAGTGGGACTTAGTGCACCCTCACCAAGTTTGCAGATGACATCAAGCTTAGTGGTGCAGTTGATATACTTGAGGGGAGGAATGCCAGACCTTGAAAGGTTTGAGGAGTGGGCCCATGTAAACCTCATGAAGTTCAACAAAGATAGGCAAAAGGTCTTGCACCTGGGTCAGGGCAATCCCCAATATTGGTACAGGATGGATGATGAGTGGATTGAGAGTAGCCTTGAGAAGAAGGACTTGGGGATATTGGTAGATAAAAAATTAGATATGAACCGGCAATATGCCCTTGCAGCAAAGAAAGCCAACCATAACCTGGGCTCCATAAAAAGGAGTGTGACCAGTAGGCCAAGGGAAGCAATTCTCACCCTCTATGCCTGTCTCATGAGACTCCACCTGGAGTACTGCATCCAGCTCTGGCATTCCAGTACCAGAGAGACATGGGCCTGTTATGGTGCATCCAGAGCAGGGCCACAAAAATGATCAGAGGGATGGAACACATGTCTCACAAAGAAAGGCTGAAAGAGTTGAATTTGTTCAGCCTGGAGAAGAGAAGGCTTCTATGGGGACTTTATTGCAGCCTTTCATTGAGACTCTTTACTGGGGAGTGTAGCAATAGGACAAAAGGTAATGGCTTTAAACTGAAAGAGGGTAGATTTAGATTAGTTCTGAGGAAGAAATTGTTTACTACAAAGGTAGTGAGACACTGGAACAGGTTGCCCAGAAAAGTTGTGGATGCCCCGTCCTTCAAGATGTTGAAGGCCATAACAACTTTTGCTTTTTGTATACATTTTGTGTCAATGTGAACCAGAATATTACAGAAAACTCAAGGGAAGTAAGATTCGTCACTCTCATTTGTCATAGTTTAACCCCAGCTGGCAGCTAAGCACCACACTGCAGCTTGGTTGCTCCCCCTGTAGCGGGATGAGGGAGAGAATCAGAAAGGTAAAAGTGAGAAAACTCGTGTTGATAAAAAGACAGTTTAATAGGTAAAGCAAAGCCACTGTAGCGGGTTGGCCCTTGGCTGGGGGTCAAACCACACACTCCCACTCACACAGTCCCTGCCCCCACCCAATCATAGGGGAGAGAATTAAAGAGATAAATGGCAAAGAGGACTCGTGGGTTGAGATAAGGACAATTTAATAACTAAACTACAATAATATTGGAAATAGTATTATATACAAATATGCAATGTGATACACAGTGATACTGCCCCCCCCAATGAGCAAAAGCCCAGCCCAGTCCTGGCCAACGACCCCGGAGGAGGAAGGGAATGGGTGATACACAGTGATACTGCCCCCCCNGGCCGAGAGCTGTCCGAAGCAGGAAAAAAAAACAGCTAATGATGCCCCTGGAGAGGGAGGATCCGGAAACTCACAGAACAGAGATAACGAGCGTCCTGGGCTGAGAGCTAACGGCGTCTGTGGGGGGGGGGAGAAGGCCTTAGGAGAGCAAATGCAGGCACACAAGTGACATGATCCGGAGCCCAAGGGAAGTAAAAAGAGAGCGATCTCCCGGAAGGGTCCTCGCCTACCTACTGGGTATGACGTTCCTGGGATGGAATATTAATTGGTCAATCTGATTTCCATCTGAACCTAAGAGCAAATCGCAGGCTAGCAGCTGGACTGTGTCTCTTTGCTTGTCTGCTGACCTTGGCAGCAGAACAAAACACCGGTTATTAGCTTCTCCTGAGCAGGAATACAAAACATAGCTTCTTGCTAACTATTTATGAAGAGAAGGAAGAAAGAAAAAAAAAAATTAACTCTCCTCTGCTTAACCCACGACAGCCACTCACACAAGCAAAGCAAACCAAGGAATACATTCACCTCCCATGAGCAGGCAGGTGTTCGGCCACCTACAGGAAAGCAGGGCTTCATCATGCATAACAGTTACTTGGGAAGACAAATGCCATAACTCTGAAGATGTCCCGCTTCCTTCTTCCCTCAGCTTCATAGATTGAGCATGACACCGTATGGTAGGGAATATCCCTTTGGTCAGTTGGGGTCAGCTGTCCAAGCTATGTCCCCTCCCAACTTCTTGTACACCTCCAGCCTACTTGCTGGTGGGGTGGTGTGAGAAGCAGAAAAGGCCTTGACTTTGTGTAAGCACTACTCAGCAGTGACTAAAAGATCCCTGTGTTATCAACATTGTTTCCAGCACTAATCCAAAACACAGCACTATACTAGCTACTATGAAGAAAATGAACTGTAACTCAGACAAAACTAGTACACCAGTTTAGAGCACAGAAAACAAAAAGACAAAGCAAACTGACCAGTTTTTCCAAGTAATCACCAAATTCATTAGAGTTCTGAAGCCTTTTACTACCACTGTTCTGTGTTTGTTCTTTGTTGTCAGAGCTCTGTGTTTCTTTTAATTCTTGTTGAGTTAGACTACAGGATACATTATGGGATCCAACACCGTATGTAATTCCACATAGAACTGAAAACTGTCTGATAGATTCCCATGGCTCCTTCAGTTTGGGTATCAAGAGCAGCAAAAATTCAGGAACTTTGATGATCAGGGAAACTAAAAATTGTTTGTAGAGTTTAGGCAAAGGCATAGCACAATGTCTGCTAGATTGTCTCTTGCTTACCACTCCACACAAATAAAATTAGTATAGCCAGACGTTAATTATGATTTGGAAACGTATAGCTTTGCTTCTGTGTAACTTCGGTAGTTCATCAATGACAATGACAATGTCAGGATTTGGAAGTTAGAATGGAGAAGAACTACCTCTTCCAAAAACATCTCAAAATTTCTAGTTACCACACAGCTCCACTGGGAGAGCAGAGAGAAAAAATAAACTAGGAATTCCTTTTAATCCTATTTTAATTCAAAAAAAATATATACATTAAGTTGCTTAGCTCTTTATGAAAGAAGTGAAATCTGTACTTAGTAAATAGTGTTATTCTTTGTCGATTGATAACAGGATTCTACTGATGATAACAGACAGAATAAATTTTCTTAGCTATGGAATATTTTTATACTTCCTTTTAGACCTTGTTTTAAACTACAACTTGCATCTCCTTATAAGCTCTTGCAGAATATCTCATCAATGTCACTGCTAAACAGGGAAACAATGATAAACTGAGTGATCATAAAATGTAACTCTTGATCAAATTTCATTATAGGTATTGTGTTAGACCTGAAGATGAAATGCAAGCTGATCAAGCTGGCAATCAGTGTTTTCTTAGCAAAACAGCTATGCTAAAACTAAAGTAGGCAGAGATGTTGTCTGTTTTCTCTTAGATGCAGTTAAACAGAAGGACCTAACAGAGTTCCAAAGTGATGAAACTAATGGTAAAGGAAAGATTTTAGGAAATCATATTAAAATGTTTCATCCCTTTCCAGGGGTTTTCAGGGAATATTGAGAAATTAACTAATAATTTTATCTATATACAGAAGCATACCATGCTCATTTTGTTCCCTCACTTCTCATTACATGTTGCCATAAACTCTTTCCTGTTCCTTAATTCTGTTAAGATTACAGTTCCCTTTTTTGTGTTAGAGGTTGTCAGCTGGCCTTCACATCCAGAATTTATCTAAATCTTGTTTGCTTTCTAAACTAAAACTGTTAGAATACATCCTTTCCTATCCATCCCCCTAACTGTAACTTCAAATGAGAATTTCTGTATTTCCTACCCTTACTGCTGCACATACCTTTATTTTGTTCCTTCCTCTTTGCAAAGTAGTTGTCATCCCAATATGTTTTTAGTAAGTCAAAAATAGGAAAATTAAGGTGTTTGTTAGTTCTTTTGTCTTTTTTAGTCAACAATTTTTAATCTAAACTGACAAGATATATTTTTTATTTGGAAATCATAGTAGGAAAACAACTTTCGCTACAAGAAAATATTAGTGACACATATAGAAAATATGACAGAAACAGAAGAGAAAATCAAAGATTTTCATTAGCAGTGTATTTTATTTAAGCCTTGGAAGCAGAAACAGAAGGAAACCATTAGCTGGAAAATAAATTTTAGGGTTCAGAGACAGAAAGACTTTAGAAGCATTTTTGTTTAAACTTCAGTATAATCTTCCAGTTATCCAAAAGCAGAAGACAAAAAAACAAAGGAAGACATACCTAAAAATCTGTACCATATTATTGAATAAAAGCTGCTCTCACTGTATTCAAGAAATGTAAAAAAACTCTTATTAATTTGGAAGTTTGTTAGAACGACTTCTCTATATTTAATGAATACTGTGTTTATCCAGTTCACACTTTTTCTCAAAGAGGAAATTATTGTGAAAGTTCAAGATCTTATAAAAACATAGCCTTGCTTTCAGTTGCCATTCCTAAACTGTTTAAATTCCATAAAATACTTTCAATACTTCCGTTGCATCATATATTAATTACGTAATTATTCATCATAATAGTTTTAATAGTTTCAATAAATAGGTCTTTTTAAAGCTACAAAAGGACTTTACTGGAGGCACTAAACTAATTCATAAATCTGCAGAAAAACAATTCAGTATTTTTAGTGCTTTTGTGAAAAGGTTACCACAAATATAATTTTTTAAGAGACCATCTAATGTATACACTTACAGTTTCAAACATGTTAAGCACTGACATAAAGAATTGTCAAAGTATGTATTGACCCTTGCTCAGTGCCACTTTACTAAAAGCAGACTTTGGTGGCTTACTACAGGAAGAACTGAAATATATGTCAGCTGATTATATCCCATGCAGTGCTCACTTTAAATTTATGCCTGAAAACTCGTAATGCTGGAAAAACAGCCTCAACAAAAAGCTTCTAACATTGTATTAGACATCTTCTAGATGTCTAAAGACATGACAGACATTTCAACTTTTCCCAAATTTCTAGTGCTGCTGCCATTATTTTTCTTTCCACTGCTGGCAGAGTAACACAAATCTGATTTAATACCTTATGGACCCCAGAGAAACTTAAGCACAGCTGTGGTATTCCTTGATTCTCCAGTGTTTGGCAGGACTGCTGTTGTGGTTTTGTAAATGACATTTACTGACTGAGATATGGAAAGTGAGTTTGGTTTGATTTGTACTCTCTTTCTGACCTGCCATGGCTAAATTGAGATGTCAAACTTTAGACTGACATATCTCTCCTTTAAAACACAGCACAATATAACAATCCCCAGTTTAGCTTTGAATGAGGTACTATGCTGCAAGTGGTAGTTACTTTCTGGAGGATACAACCCACAGTTCCAACATTCTGGATATAGGTCATGTGATGCTGCACTACACTGCAGAAACACTGCACTGTTGTCTTCCCTTCAGTGTGAAGAAAGTTGTCTGCTCCAGAAGATTTATTCCCATGTGAACATTCACTGTTGATATTTTTTAAGGTACATCTACACTGAACAACTGTGACACTAGAACAAGTGCAGAATTTATCAGAATAATACAATTCCGCTTGTTAATCCATCTCAGAAGTAAAGCATCCCTCAGGTAAAATCCGGTCTATTCTGTGGCTATGCCTGCCTAGCACTGCACTAGAAAGTATAAATATATCCCTAACTTAACTGGAGTTGATTAATTGTTGCAGATATTGACACAAATATCATTAAAACGCTGGACATCAGTTTAACCTACCTGGTTTTCTTTCATGAGAATGGCCTTTCACAGAGTATCCAAGAGGCTTCTAAAGAACTGCACAAAATCTTCACCTCTCTGTTTCTAATCTCTCATACATCAAAACCAGAAGAAAATCCTGGCCCTGCTGAAATCTTCTAAACTTCCATAAACCTGTAAATTAATCTCATATGCATCTGAATAAATATATGTATTTAATATGTTGTTGGGTTTTTTGAAAGCAATAATTAGCACAAAACAATGATATTTTGTATAATATAATATAATATAATATAATATCTTATTAAAAACTGTATAATTTATGTAATTACTTTCAGCATATATATAGGCTTCTAGGCAAGCCTTGATTTTACCTCTCCTCAACAACTCTTTTGATTTTTTTTCTTTTTCTTATTCCCTCTTTCCCTTTCTTTAGCTCTTCCTCTCTTCACATCACATCTTACTCACATAACTACTAGGGTTCCAAGCCATCGCTTTGTATTAAGGTGTGTTGTATCAAATTGTTACATTAAATCGTGTTGCCAGGTACAGAAAAATCAATGCCTTTACAGACGAGACCATACTCCCATAAAAACACCTCTACAGCCAAACTTTTCAAAGATCAATATTTGCTTTCAGATTTCTTTCAGTAACTGAAAAGGTGGCTGAGTGTGGCATTAGAGAGAATTAAAATGACATGTGCTTGGTGTATAATAGCAAGGTGTTTAAAACTCCCTTACTTGGAGCCTTCCAATTTGCTTGCACCCATTTACGTCAAATCTCTCTTGGGCTGACATAATTATTGGCTCTAAGACTTGAACATTGAAGTGGAAACTCAGAACTGCCAGAATCAATAATGACTGGCATAATATCCCAAGGGAAACCAAATGAAAAAGTATTTGTTAACTTTCCATCACTAAAGTCATGTCACCACTATGGGACATGTGGGCAGCAAGTCTAGACCAATGTATTAATCACGATCTTCTAAACACATCATACTGTTCAGCTTTAAGAGTCACAGCAT
Source organism: Syrrhaptes paradoxus (assembly GCA_013400615.1). Lineage (NCBI taxonomy): Eukaryota > Metazoa > Chordata > Aves > Pterocliformes > Pteroclidae > Syrrhaptes > Syrrhaptes paradoxus. The sequence goes on from VZTO01024234.1 coordinate 8,748, forward strand.
TTTCTGATTTAAGAACTATAAAATAAAATAAGGAGAGAAAAAAGGGAATGATTTGTAGAATGAGAGAAAAGGAATCTAGAGCACAAGTTCTATTTTGTCTATAGTTCTTCAAAGAAGGATGTGTGTCTCTTTTTCATACTGTATGCACTTGCATGGCAGCAAAGGTAACAGAATCTGTAAGTGTTCCTGTGATGTGAAGAAGTCTAAGTAAAATCAGAAAAACCCTTTCTAGAGGGATTTTTGCCCCATTTAGCCTGCTCAAAATAAATTAAGTCAATGGATTTCACCAACATTTTTATCTCCCTTCTCTTCTGGTCTCCCTTCTTTTCCCTCAGTATAAAACATGAAGTAGGTGTGGGATTAAGAGTAGGAAAAGAATAATTAAGATTAACCAACTTTTTCTCCATTGCTAATTGTACAAGCATTCCTAATGAGTTGAAACCAAAAAAATAAATTGACCAAGTGCTCCATTTAAAACACATTCTTTGTCACTTCTGCTCATGAACTGCTGTCGACTCTAAATCTGGGCAAAAATAAAGATAGCACTGATGAACCAGCGTGTCTAATGCCCATGTCCCATAGGAAAGGCTTGAGGAAGGACTGTCCAAAGGGATCTATCAGGAGAATTAGGGAGATAACATCCAAGTAAAAAGAACAGGAAAGAGGTCAAGCAAATACCATGAATAACATGTAAAGGTCAATGGGAGAATAAAGAAATAAAATTATGTCTAAAGAGAAATAAAAACTAAAAAAAAAAAAAAGAAAAGTAAACAGAGNGAGAAGAAATGGAAGGAAAATAAGAGTAGTGAGAAAACTTAAAAACTGAAAGAGGAAGGAAAATGGTTTTAGTAAAAGTGTGTTACACAAGAGAGCTGACACAATACTGCCTCCAGGTTCAAAAAAGTTGAAACCATTGAAAAGTTGAAAATAGTGGGCTCGTGTGGTAATTTCTTTATAGAATTCCTTCTCTGGCTGCCACATCAAGTCTACCCTTTTCTGTTGCTACCTCTTTTGCCTGCCATGTCATTCATTGGTTCTGTCTCTACTGACTATGTATGACCCTGTGAAACTGCTGTACCTTTGCATAGTGTAGCACTGACTAAGACAATAACCCTAACACTGGCTAACAGCAACCTTGGGAAATGTGTTTGGATGAGACTAACAGAAGGGCAGGCTTTCAAAATGGGGCAGAAAAAGGCTGAGGTCCATTAACCTGTGCACAGAAGAAAGAGATATGCAGGAGAACAGGACCAGCAGAGGGCGAAGCTTTCTGTCAGCTATTTTGAGCAACCCTTTGAGGAACTAGATGTCGTTTTAGTAAAAAAAGGTATGTAAATGGCCTCTGAGGATGTTCAGTGTCACCTGACGAGGCATCAACAAACAAGTGTCAAAATAGAATGAGAGTAATCTCTCTGTAGATATGGTGGACTAGATAAATCATTGTCACAGCAAAGACTTGATTGCGTTTGAGGCCAAACAACAGGAAATAGAGTGCATAAGGAAATTGCAGGATTTCAACAGAAACATTAGCATAGGGAATAGCACACAGCTACCTTTCAGAACTCTTCCAAGTATAATTGATCCAGTATTAAGCAGAGAAATGAATAAATTACTCCTTGCAGTCCCTTTGTTCAGCCCTGGAGTTTAGGCACAGCAACATAAGGTTTACTTGCCCATGTTCTTTTCTCCTCTCAGTGCTGCTTCAGCCACAGTTCACTTTACTTAGTCATAGTGGGAGGCTGAGCTTGTATGAGTTTCTCAGAGCATGCTTAGCATAATTAAACAATTGTGTCCTAGGAACATGAGAGCTTTTCTGTTTTTGCGGATGGGTAGCTATTTAAATTACTTTATTAAATAACATGTTGTAGTAGATTCATTAATTTATCTTTTAACTAGTTTCCTTTAAGAAGAAACTCTGGATTTTGGTGTTCTGACTTAATGTGTTTTTCCCTCTTGGTACATGCAGCTTTTAATAACCTGCCCGACTCATTAACAATGCCTGTCAGTGAGTTTCTGATCCTCTGCCATTCTCCCTTACTTGACAAAGAGTTCAGAAGATTTTCCTTGAATAAAACTTTGTATTCTTTCTGTAACTTGGGCATTTTTTCTGAACATAAATACAGTGCGGTGACTAAATCTCTGAGCATGGAATCTCAGTATTTATTTTTATTACTCAAATTGTATTCCACTCATATTTTCTCTCTAATTTAGAATCCTTGACCTTTGCTCTGGTAAAGTGATTGGATCATCATAATATGATCCTACTTTTCTCTTTCAAGTGCCTCTGTATTCTCTGTTTGTGAGAGGCAAGGTGCCTGCTCCGGCAGGGGGATTGGACTAGACGATCTTTCGAGGTCCCTTCCAATCCCTAACATTCTGTGATTCTGTGATTCTGTGAAATACAGATATTCTAAATACAAGAGGAGTGCATGACTGCTCCAGCAGTGTCTGATTTGATCTGTCTCTGTAGATACCTCTTTTCTTCTTTTTCTGTGGAGACATAGTGAAAGAGGAGATGAAGTAAAGGAAATGAACAAAATCAATTCAGCAAGATGAAAAGCATCAAGAAGATGTTACAAATCTGTAGTGCATAGAAGTCCTCCTCCTACCTCCAAAACCCTTCCCACCTGCATTATTTAGAGTACACACTGAACAAATAAGATGCTCCACAAACACAATGGAAGCACAAGCATAAAAAACATTTATCTCTCAGTAAAATTGTTGTGTTGCCAAAACTAGACAGCTCAGAAACATGTTGCAATATAAAGACTCAGACACTGTAGGATAGGCTGAGGATGAAACATAATCCTTCACTGTGGTTTATTTTAATCTAGCCCTGTAATTGTGTTTTAATACAGTTTTTTAGTATAGAGTAAGAAACACAGCTGAAGTACATGATAAACTAAGTCATTGAGCATGTTCATTGTTGTAAGTAAAGCAGACATGCCAGATGTTCAGAGATTAGTGGTGTGAGCATAGAGGGAAAAGTCAACACTGAAAAATCTAGCTACATGTTTTGTCTTTGGAAATGATCAAAAAGAGCTTTCCCTTCCCTTGATTGAAAGGCTCTTTGGTATCAGCTAGAATGACTGGCTAGCACTAATGCAATTCTCTGGAGCAGCTCATCTTGAACCATATACAACAGATAAAAAGACAGCAAAATGCAGTTCTGCAAGCACTGTCGTGTTGTTAAATTACATGTAATTTGGGTGAGACTTTTGTTCCTTTTCGCTTTTCACTAGCGCCGGAGCTGTGAAGCCAATAGCCATAGTTCGCAAATGCATTAGATAGAAACCTTTCTCCTACTCACTAAATGAATCTTCAGTTTGTTGTATGCTGCAATCTGTGCCTTGCCACTTTACTCACATTAGGACATCTCTTTCATTCAACTGTCTATTTTGGTTGCACACAGATAAATGTTACTATCATGCTCACATTAACACATATGAAACAATAGCCTGGGGAGATTTTTACCCTGACCTTTTCTTCTTTTTCATGCTAACATACACTGCCTAACCCCTTCATTTCTCTCTCTGCTTACAGTTCCCTGAGCTTATTTTTTACCCTATCTGCTGAGTGCATAGCTTCTCATTGTTTTTCTGGTCACAGAATAATTCCTTTCTACAGCAATTAATGGAATGGAACAACCTGTCTGTCATAATATAGATACCCCAGAAGAAAACAGGGGCTCCCACTTCAGTCTTCTGTGAGGAAGAAACCGCTCACTTGTTTGTCCATTGAACCTTCCTCTGAGTCCAGCAGCTCAGTCTACACATTCATTAGCCTGGTCCCTTTTAAACATACATAACAAAACCTGTATATCAATAATTTCCTATTATACACACCAGCATGAGTCTTAGTTCTCATCTGTGTTTATGAACACAGTGGACATCTCTTCTGTCTTCCTGATCCTTCATTTCACAACTCCCAGAAAAACAGGCACAGTTCAGCCTCCCTTGACACATTTACCTTCAGCTAATCAAAGCAAGGAATCTCACCTATACTTCTGAATCAATTCATTTGAATGGCAAATTCACAGTTCTGGCAGGCAAAATCAAAATAAAACTGAAAGATCAGAGTACATTTCCTGACAGTGGCAGCTCCTAGAATTTTTGTAGTGCCTCATGCAGCCTTTCTTAGAAATGCTCGTTCTGCTTGGACGTTTTGAAATCAATAGCTGACTTAATTGTTAAAAAAAGGAATTTACTGAAGAAGAGGGTGGAAGAAGAGATCCAGTGGCTTAAGAGGCTGAATGGAGGTAAGAAATTGTTTAAAACAGCGTAGATAGACTGACAAAAGGAAACCAAGCTAATGAGGAGAAAATGGTAGGATGAATATGATAAAAGGGAGAAGAAAATAAAAAAGAAGAAAGAAAACATTAGTACAGGAATGTGTTAAAAGCTCATAACAATGAGTTTTATTTGATATGACTAGTTCATGAAAGGATTCGAAGAGCAGGCAACATGGCCAGAGTGTGGTGAGAAAGTCAGAGAAAGATTTTTTTACTCACCATATTTTTGCAGTACAGCACAGAAAATAAAGGGTGGGTAATACGGAGAGAAGTCATAAAAGTGAGAGGACAACAAAGGTAAAGAAAAGACATTTTACCAAAATACTGTGCCATAATCAACAGATTGACTTCCCGGCCCTTTGAGCAGGGTAGACAGGTAAGTGACCCTGAGATTGTGCACTAAGGGCTTGAAAAACGCATTCTGTTGAACATTTCCTTTTGTGAAAATTCCTCAGCTGCACACAATCCTGGCATCACTTCTTTTGATGAAGCTATAGCTGAAGAGTTTGATTAACAATACTAGAAGAGGAAAATCTTCAAACAAAAGAATTAAGATGAATATAAGTGGAAGAAAATAATTTGCTTTCTAATTAGCTTGCTGTATGTCTTATTTAGCCTTTCTATTGTTCATTGAAAAGTCTAGTCTTTCATATTTTTCGGAGCAAGTCAGGACAGCGTTCCCTCCTTATACATTTAATTAAATTGAGAAATACAAACAAGCTTGAAAATGGGAACATCTGATTCTAGATAAGAGGTCTAAGATTAGTTTGGATAAGAAGCTGCACCTTCCCAAACCTCTACACATTAAATATATCTCAGCTGAGTTATATGGAGGAGTAATGAAACTGATATAACTTGCTACATATTTGCATGTAGCCTAGATACATGGCTTCCACCAAAAATTACTTATGAAAGTCTGAAACAGCAAATGTGCTTAGAGTCAGGAGGCTGTTCTAATATGGGAAAACTTCTTGCTCAAACACTTTCAGAGTGACCCTGGCAGATGCAGATTACCGTTCACAGAAATCCATTGTCTAGAGCCTGATGTGATCTCCACAGCCTCAGGGCAAATCAGCTGTCCATCTCATTCTCGAGAGCAACTGGTTCAGAAACTTCTTGTATTGCATAAGTCAGTCAGCACTTCCCAGACCTTCAAGGTTCTCACCATTTCAAGCTGCTGACTCCAGTAAGAGCTTGCCACTACTCTTGTCTTGCACTACTACTTTGGAACAAGATGTTCATTTGCTCTTTGGGGTACCCTGCAGATTCCAGAAATGTCATTTATTCTTCAGGAAGCCTCAGAAGAGCATTATTTATCTGCAGTGAGTATGGTCCATTTCTGTCCTACTCAGGCTTAAACACAACATTTTTAACATAATTTAAAAGTATCATCAAAACATTTTATTCGGTATGTTTCACTGTGGAATTTCAGTTTCCAAAATACTTACATTTAAATCCGAAGACTTCCAGATGTTAGAGCATGCGAGATTTTTTTCTCTTTTTTATAGAGGGAGGGAAAGAGGTAATGTTGTTCGTGTTTTAAGCCACTTTATCTTTAAAACTGTTAAAGGAAAGTAATTAAAATAGCTCTTCAAGATGTGATTTTTTTTTTTTTAATTTTAGGAACAAGCTGTGAGGATTAGAGAGGTTACACTGAGAAGTGTAAGCTGCATTTCTGAAAGCCAGACTACAAAAAAGCCTCAAAAATTTTTCACTTGCTTTGGTTAAAATGCTTTGAAAGGATGTGCATTTTGGTTGGAATAGCATTGACTAAAAGCAGACATATTTTTAAATGTTTTGGGGTGTTTTGCTCTCTCTCTTAACTTAGAAAGAGAACCAGAAAGAGAAAGGTGTATCAGTTCTTACTGGGAAACAATTGTTAGAAGAGAAAGTAGAAAACAAGCACGCTTACTTTTCTGTTCACAAATTTAAAAACTCACCTCATGAAATGGAAGTTCACAACACCAACATAATTTTCACCAGCGAGTCATTCTTAGTGAAACATCTTGTTTTGCATGTAAGCTTGAAGTAATCAGATAGACAGCTGTTCATCTGCCATCGGTTTGAGGGGAATTGCACTATCTCTGCTTAATGTAATGTGCTAAAAAAAAATGTGTTCAGGAAGTAATCATGTAGGTTATCACACACTTGTCGATTCTTGATTTAAAAAGTGTTTCTTCATCATAAACAGTGAACATAAACATAACATAATATGTTAAACAGTGAATCACTGGATTTTGTTATGTTTGGGCAAGGCAGGGAAGAAGCAGGAGATGAATGGAGAAGTTACATTAAACTATATTAATGAAAGATCTCATTTAGTAATCTTAAAGAACATACAGCATGAAGGGAGTAAAGGGCAGGTGGTAGGAAGTGTATTTTAAAAAATACCATTTGAGAAGTACTGTTAAGAGCTGTAAGGTAGTATAGGTGTGCCATTTAGACAGATAAGTTGAGCCATTTAACCGTTGTTTAGAGACACTGGAAAACATTGCTCTGAATCTGTTTGGGCCAGTGTTTCCAATTTAAAAAATACGATTCTTGCCAGGGGAGCAGTTAAGTGGATTGCATGTGCATGATGTTATTGTGGTGAAGTACTCTAAGTGTGCCCTCTGAAGATTTCTGCATGGTATGCATCATACTCCCCAAAAACTGGGTGTGAAATTCTGACACAAAACTCTTCCTGAAAACTACTTCAGAACTTGTGACGTATAAGTAAATCAATTGTAAGGTTTTTTTTAGAAAAACACAATTTTCTTTCTAGCAGTACAGCAATACCAGTCAGGGCCAAAGGAACATCCCTCCTGGGGGATAGGCAGCTGGTTCTCCAGGCCATGGACCTCACCAGGCACCTCAACAACAACTGGTGAGATCAGTAGAGATGGAGGGCCTGTGACAGAACTCACAGGAGGGCAAGGGTGGCCCCCTCCTGTCCTGGGAGCTGTTTTTAACATGAACCTCTTGCTCTTGGCCCTGCCTAAGCTGCACCGCAGCTCCCAGCCCCTGCAGTCCCCTGATACTCACATTTGTCCATGGTCTTAAAACATGCACAGACAGCATTGACAGGCAAACACTAGTCTTGGCAACCAAATTATGTAATTTTAAATCTTGCCTTCTTTATGTAAAATAAGTATAGTTGTAATTACTATGTTTATCTTACTTCAAAGCTGGTCCATGTTCAAACAGCTTAGATGGATTTTTGTGGATCTCTTCTGGCCAGTAGCAAAATACTACATAGCCGCAAGCTCACTGTCCCCCATCTTGTGGGACAGGAGAGAGAACTGGAGGGGTAAAG
>VZTO01024235.1:918-14749 GCA_013400615.1 Syrrhaptes paradoxus
CTGTTCTCTCCACTTGTTTCTGTATGGCTGGATTTGACATTGAGACTTTAGAAGTCTAAGACGTGCTTTCTGACCATAAAGTCCTTTTTGGCTGTAAGCCCCTTAGGGAAGCGGTTCACCATGTCTGTATGATGGTTTGCACACTGGGGCATTGGTCTGGTTGAAGAAACCAGAATCATCCAACAACAACTGACTGTGAGTTCCTTCAGCCACAGCTGAGGCTCTCAAGTGCCCTGTTGCTGAGCTCAGCAGCAGCTCCACGGGAGCAGCCCAGGGCAGAGGTCTTTCACAAGTCCTCTCTCATGTGTAGCAGCAAAGTTTAGAAGTCTTCTAGACTCCGTTCTCTACAAATGAAGCAGTATGAAACATGAATTATTTCCTCCCTGAGTAATCAGGAAGAACAGAAATTCATCTGAATTATTACAGCTTTCAGATTAATATTTAACTCCTAAATCAGAACAATTTAATAAAGGACCTTCAGGAGCCACGACATAAGCTGAGTTTGCACCAGCTACGGCAGGCAGCAGAGAACAGGAATAGGGGTTCATTCTCTACAAGAGCAATTGCTTTGTGCTTTAAGAAAAGTGCAAACAGCAACAAAATTGCTTGGAGAAAAAGCCCAAGTTATTCTCAGCCAGATTCTTAACTGTATGTAGATTATGTTGCCCTGGTGGAATTAAGCCTGAGTATCTGAACCTGCCATGAACTGAGCACAGCACTAAGCTAAACCCGCCTGTTTTTCCAAAGTGGCAACAAATTCAATATCTTCTCAGTGACACAATAAATAAGATACATTAAGGATTATATCAACCTTAAAATGTTGCAGTCCAAAGTTATCTGTCTGCTAAATAAAGCAGGAACATTATATGATTCTGAAACAAGTCACATTGATGCACCTTTTCTCTTTCAGTAACACGATTCAGAAATTGAGCTTTTTCCCTGGCAATTGCATCTTATTTTTAGATCCTCTCTTAGATAATAAGCAGTAAATCTTATTTAAGCAGTGGAAAAAGCATACCATTCTGTTTTTGAATTCTTGCCATTGATTAGGAACTTTGCCTGAAAAATAATTACAGGAATTAGTAGTGGTGGTGGTGGTGTTCATTTTCCATAAACTTTCTGCACTGCACAGGACTCTGATGAAGTAAATAAGGCACATCAAGCTTCCAGAGGAAAAGGTTGTCTGTTTTCACACGTGGAACATTGTAATCACAGCAGCCAAACACAGAATCTGGTTCAAAATCCAACACCAGTCAAAAGCATTGATTTGTTGTACTACCTTAAGAACCTGGAGTACAAAATAGAGACAGATGATCAGCCCCAAAGTGGGTGTGAGCTGAAGAACTGTGATAAATGCAATGCAGCGGTCATCCCTTGTCCTGTAGCAATGTTACACACACAGTATAATGAGTGTTGCATATTAACGAGCTGGCCTATGAACAGTGACAGTGGTACAGTGCTGTTTCCTGGGGATTTCTGTTACATTTTCCCTAAAGCTTTCTTTCCCAGGACTCCCAGCTCCCCTGTTTTGGGTTGTTTCTCACGATTGCTGCCCTCCACCTTCCACGTGGGCTGCGTCTGCTGCCCGGGCAGGGAGGGTGCCGCACGGACTCGTGAGCCAGAGCCCCACGGGAGGCCAAGGGCTCACAGATACCAGCTGCAGAGTCGTTGGAGCTTTCCTTCCCCGGGACACAGCGTATGGTTTTTTCCACACCCACCTGTGGATTTCCATGACACCTCAAGGCATGTTATTTTTTTTTTTTTTCTCCAGTTGGACTGCAGGTTCAAGAAGTGTTGAGATGGAAGGAGAGAAAGGCAGTGATGAGCAAACAGATGGCAATTGCCACCAAAAATTGCCACATTTCTTTAGGAAGCTGTGTTAAAAATGATCAAATATTGCTGCCCTGGGAAAGCGATGGATGCCACTTTGAAACTCCGCCTCCTGGAACACTGTTTTGCCTTGAAGAATGTTCAAAAGTTTCTTATTTATTTAATATAACACAACCTGAGGAAGCACCACAGACTTTGTCCCCACAGGAGACAACAGAAGAAAAACTGGAGTTCCATTGTATGCTTCCTCACAAAAACAAAAATCACATATATTTAATTAATCTGATTTTATAGAAATTTTTGGTAGTTTTACCCAAAAATAAAAAACTCTCAGCTGATTTCAGAGAAGTTACAAAGTCACCGTGGTATCCTTTGAATCCAAGAAAAGCTACAAACTACAAGAGCACATATCTACAGTGATATGAGGATGAGACAATACAGAACTAATAATACTCTTTAAGCAAATATTATTATTTTGAAAACCCATTGCATTTTCTCATAATGTGAATCATTCTTGTGGAACAACTTTCTAATGTTAACATTAATTGAAAGCTGAGAATGGATATGATTGAGAATATAACTTCAGTGTTCGTAACGTAGCAAATAGTCAGAAAAGGTAGAAAAGGTTTTAGGCAAGGAGCACATATAGGAGAAAAAAGAAAAAGAAAACAATAAATCCAAATAGATCTGATTCAAAACCACAACTCTGATGCAGTAAAACACTGATATTAAAAATACTGGAGGAAAACAAACAAACAAAAAACACACCTTGAAAATCAGCTACGAATCAATCTACACTAAACTGAATCTCCAGGCTGGTGAACAGAGCTCAGATCTTTCTAAATATTAAGTTTGTGAAGTATTAGGATTTGTTCAAACATATCACCAGTGTCTTGTGTGATCTAGTTGCTTACCAACATCAAATACTTGCAATTACAGTGGCTTGCTTACTGAAACACATTGCACTAAAGATGTATATTACATTTGTTCTTGAAGACCACATTTGTTTTTCAGTGAGTATTTCAGAAACACTTTCTGAAAGAACTAACACACATGATGAACTTAAGAGCTGCAAAGAAAACCAGTGAACCAAATGGCTGCATACAGCCAACAAAGGCAGCAAGGAAACTGCACAAGAGACTAAGAACATGCTTCTGTTTAAAGGAACTTCATCAAGCACTAAAGAAAACCCACTTTCATCTTCCAACTGAGAAAGAAATAAGTGTAGAAAAACCTAGTTGGTACTGTAGTTCAGGTTAACTACATGGATGCTGTTGACATACTAGAGAGATTTAGGTATTACTGTGGAATTAAGAAAATTATATATTCACCTGCTTGCTGCATGGTTCATCACCCATTAATTAACTGAAGTCCTGGAATCTTCATGTCTAAGTCATGTAGGCATCTTTGAGGATCTCAGCTTACTGTGCCTCATATAAGCATCTGATGGAGGCACAGCTGATCCAGGAGCTTAATTTGGAATGTCTGTCTTCCTAAGAATAATCAGTGGATGAATTCTAGCCACCTGTTTTCTTTTTTAAAATAAAAGTGCAAATGCAGTAAATACTGTATCTCAACCACCTTAACAGCACACACATTTTACTTGTTTGTTTGACTGCCAGGTGCTCTGTGTGAGGGAATGCTTGTTTCTGTAATTAAACAGCTGTTTGTCCATTAGGAACAGCCAGAGATTAGACTCTTAGGTAGCAGAGATTTGTGGGCACTAACAGGTTGCTTATGTGCTTATTTATGGCACCTTACACAAGAGTGACCAGGGGCAGCTCCTCACAGCTTTTGGCTTTTATGTACACCTCCACACAGTCACAGATACACAGAGGAGATATTTTAAACAGATGTAGGTATGGGTGGAGGGAGTGAAACCCATGTTTATATATTTGGTAATACCGAATAATAAGGAGAAAAAATTACTGGCAAGAGCCTGCCCCTCCTAGTAGATTTGCTTTTTATTCTTTTTTCATTTTTGATAATACAGTCCAGTTAAGCCTCACTTCTTCCAAATCTGTGTTCCATGGAGAGGTGTTTTAGTATTGGTTTTTTTCTATCAATGAGCATAATGAGGTTTCTATCTGCAGAGGATGATCACGTTTTTAAGGGTAATACTGCTGTTATCACAAGAGTGGCCCATCAGCTGCAGCACAGCAGTGAGGGAATCACTTCTGAAATGTCATCAGCACTCCTTTTGATAGAAAGGGTACTTAAAATATCCCAGCATATATAGAGGGCTGACTGGTGTAAAGATTTCAAATAAGAGCACAGAAAAGTTTTGTGGATTTGTTTGGGGTTTTTTTTCCTTTTGTATGTGATCAGTTTTATTCACACAGACATGGGGCTTTAAAGAGCTGGATGATCCAATACAATCCCTCCCTAGCATATTTTTTTAATAATGATTTAAATACAAATCAGCAGAGTGTCTGATCAGACCGAGTCTCTTGGAAGTATAACTGGCTGGAATGCTTTCAAAATATTGTCAGAGTTATTTTTCTTCTAGAACACAGACTGATTCTTCTCGTAACCCTAAAAATGCTGCTTTTGTAGACTCAAAGTAAAGCTCAATAAAGTCAAATTGTTTTCAGTGGGTTTTGGAGCTGGGCCAAGGTCTTTCAGTTTGCAGATGGCAGTCCTTAGCCAGCCTGCGGGGAAGCTGCATTTATTTATTGCAGAACTACTGTAGAAAACATTTTTACATTCTGATTATTCCAGATAATTAACACATAGTATCTAACATGAAATAATATTTGTTAGATACTGGAAGACATCACATTTACCGGTTCATCTTGCCCTACTTCTACCAGTGGTCAGCACCAGAGCAGCAGAGGGCTGTAGGATGAGCATACTGTCAGGCAGGCATAAAGTTGCCCATATCACTATCCAAAAATATGAGCTTCAGCATCCCACAGTAGTTTATGGAGCAGTGTTTGTTGTAATAGGTGCTGATGCTCCTGTGAAAGAATGAAGTACATATTACCGACTTGAAGGGGAGAAAAGACTTCGTGCTTCACTTGGATGTAAGCGAATGGATGGAGTCAGTCGCTGGAGGAGGATCATCTGGGTTGCAAGAAGAATGGCTCGGTGGTTACCTGCTGCACAAAGACTTCAAAGACACCGATGCAACTTCCTACCTGAACGTGGGTCCCTGGACAATTTTGAGCATTCATCACAAGCGACATTCATCTCCAAAAGATAGTTTTCTAGTTTAAGTTGAGAAAAAGTCTGTCCTTTGGACAATAGCAAGAGAAAGGACCTCCAGAAAGTGAATCACTTTCAGATATCCCTGAGAGAATTTATATAATGGCAGGAATCTTTTTTTATTATTATTATTTTATTCCTCTGGAGGTGCCTGTCTCTTACCGTTTATCACAAAGTGAGACTTGGGCAACTAACTTTAATTAGACACCTATTATTTACACGACAAAGAAGCTGGATCCATTTAGGTATTTGTGCAAGACAAGCCTTACACTATAAGGAGCTGAATTTGTGTTTCTGCATCTTAAATTTTCACCTGTAAAATGTGACACCTTCCTTACAGTGACAATGTGGAGGGTGGAACTTTAAAACTTATATGATGTTATCAAAATGTCAGTGGGGGCCAGAAAACTGCTTAACATAAATAGAAAAGATGCTGGAGGCGATGAGCCCAAGCCCCCAAAAGGTATGAACTGAATGTTTGTGTTCTAATGTCGTTGGCATTTTTGTTGACTAAAGGAAAAGTCTTGAGATGCATCTAAGTTTGGAGTTTGAATGAACTAGATGATACTTCAAGCACTCTGCATTAATTTTCTTCTGTTAGTGTTATCCCTTAACCCACAAAACCCACACTTTCAGTAGCACAAAGTGGATGACATTGTTTATTTGCATTCAGTCCCACTGAATTTTGAAAGGCAAAATTCTCACTTAGCTGGAGGTTGTTGTTGGAACATTCAATTATTTTTTCATTCTGTATGCGTTAGATGCCATAGCTTATCTCAAGACTTTATGCAACCTGTTTTTACTTACTCACACCCTTTGGCCTGTAACTGTAACCTGCCTCTTTCAGTATTAAAAGGCAGGACACAGTTCGATAGTTTACAGTTTAGATAGGAAGAAAATTTGGAGTTTGCTCTCCTTTAGAAACATGTCCATGATTCGTAACAGCACTGATGAAAGCTAGAAGCTTATATTTGTCATGTGGTTCCAACCAAGTTTTATTTTCATAATTTTTGTCAGAAAGAAAAAAAAAACAACAAACAAAACCCAAACCTTTGCATTTGCTTTAAAAAGCAATTGAGATCTGTTCTGCATAAGGAATTGTCTATGACTGCAGTTGTATTAATGCACCTCACAAAGTTACTGGACCTGCACAGACCCCAGTTTTGGTCCAACCTTGCAAGGTCCTTCAATACAACAAAATCTGTAGTAAATTAACATAAAATATTAATGGAAAATTGGTGTATGAATAGATGAGGCTTTGATTATCTGCACACTGGTTTGAAATCACAGCACACAGAACAAGGGTTTAGAATCAAATATCCCACTCTGGAACCAACTTCGCTACCATTGCTAGTTATACATTTTGGCCAAATGACTTGTTTAAACTATCTGCAATGTTCATGTGATGAAAAAAAATTTCAATAGAAAAAATAAGCAATGATTGTCCCATTTTATCACATCTAATGCTAAGTGAATGGTGGAGATACAGTATTTCCAGCTGTGTCCTTTTTGCTCTGCTGTTCTCAGTGTTTTTCTGTCTGTGTCATTTTTCATTTCTTCTTTGCTTCCTTTCAATGTTTTGATCTCTTTGCTTATTTACTCTGACTTCCAGCATTACTTCTTATAATTTTTTCCTCTCAGGCACCTATCTTTTTTTTTTTTTTCCTGGTATTCGTGGTATTTCAGCAAGATACTATTCTGAGAAAGAGACTTGCTACTACAATCCTGCTGGAATGATTCCTCTGTTTTGGTCTCTATCCAGTTTGATCTCAAACCATTGATTACAGCAGTCCCAAGCGCATAACAGGGAATATGCACTATGAGTAGGATTAAAACAAGAGCCTGTAATTCCTAATGAAAAAAATCAGAATAGGAGAGAAAAAAAATTTATTTATAGAAATACTTTGTTAACTGGTTTTCTAAATATTCTTCCATCAGGAGGTAAAAATTATTTCCAAGGCCATTTTCAATTTCCAATTTTTTCAATGGCCATTTTTCCTTTAATTTGTCTGACCTTTGAACAAGTTAGCCATTTGTGTCTTTGAACAACTTATTTTAGGCAAAAAAACGTGCTTGTTTAGGGATCTGAAATCAAATGGGTGGTCTTTGTCCTGGGTGGTCTTTGTCCTTATTTTCAGTCATAAGCAATTAATCTACCATTGTGTGCACATCTTATGAGATGTTCTGCTCTAAAATCCCAGTTATTTAAAAAGTCCTCAAATCCAAAATGTCATCCCAAACTGGCACACTTCCCAGTTATCTGCAAAAGCCTAAATGGAAGATCTGAGACAAAACAGCTCTTGGGTTAGAATCTTGCATGCTGTATTAGCCTTGAGCAAAATTTTACAGTGTGGCTACTTAACCTACAGGCAAAATTTCATGGTGGGAATACTGGGATACCTGTAGCTATAACCACTGCTACTGGGCACCAGTATAATATTTCGTTTACACTTCTTACAAAGTAATTTTTTTTAAATCTTGCTGCATGAATGAAAAATCTCATCCCATAGTCTCCAATTCACTACCCTCATGAACTCATAAAAAGGTCTTTTGACCACTGCTGTGATTTTCAAGTGGAAATAATAAAATGGCAAAAGTTAAATATTAATATTCAGTTCTTGCATTGTGCCTTTCTTTGATACCAATTACAACTTGAACTTCACCTAACTCAAAAAGACTGCAGACTTCACTCAATTAGCAGTAATAGGATTAAAACATAGCTTTGGAACTGAAGATTTAAATAGAAAAAAAAAAACCTTGGCAAATGTACACTACATGTACCAAATTAATCTCAAAATAAATACGCAGCCCTGGGTAAAATAAGTGGAATGTGGAATGCTACAGGTGTGGGGGTTATTGTGGGGTTTTGCTTTCTTGACAACCTCTGCAGGTTGCATTGCTTTGGAAACTATCATGGTTGTAGAATAACAGTATTTTTCTTCCTTTAGGTTTATGGACACTAAAAAAAGTTGCAACCATTTGTAACAGGTATTCTCCTTTGAAGAGCACCAAAGCCATTTCTGTCTGTTAATTGTTTTCCATCACCAAATCTGGACGGTTCTCAGTCTTCTGAAATTTAAGCAATCCCACAGATGCAAATTATTGCATTCAGATTGCTGACTTCTGAGAGAGAATATTCCCATTTACAGGTGAAAATTGTCGTGGGCACCAAAGCTGTGTTTCTGTACTACAGATTTGAACAGCAGGGGCAGCTGCACTTCTGGAAGAGAATTCTTGTTTTACTTTACCCATGCTGAGCTGTTTGTGCTTTATTTTGTATTTGCATTTGATGGGCGACGAATCACTTCATTTTCACTGCATTTTGAGTATCTGCCTCTACAGTGTCCATACAACGCCCCAGACTGAAGATGTTTCCATTTTAGGCAGTACATTTGACTTCTGAGATAAAATTGAAATGTCCTAAAATCTCCTGTCAAATCAAAAATGACTCGACCTCAGTTACAAAGAGCTGTTTGTATGCTTTTCTCAGAGGCAAATATGAAATATTTACATCATGTTTTACTCCTCAAAAATTCATATAGCAGGACATTTGAAGTACAGCTGAAGAGACCCAGAAGCTCCTGTGAGACAGGGCAGATGGAAGCGACACACTCAGATTTTTTTATTTCCCTCCAACTAGCGGAGGAATCAAGACCAAGGCTGGCCACAGGTTTCTGCTGACAATAACCACCTGCTTCATTTCTGGAATAATGCACTTCAGGATACACCAGAGAACGACTGAATACCATTTTTCAAGAAGATGCTACAGAGCTTGGGAAATGAGCGTCAGTGGTTGCGTATTTCCAAAATCTGTCCCTGGTATTGTGACAGATAACAGCTCCACAGGAGAGAGAAGGAGTGCTGCTGTCATGGGTAAAGTTGATTAGAGTTCACTAATGAAAGATTTCCATGGGAGTGGGTATAACAGCAACCAGTACGAGGAAAGACTGTGCAGTCAATATCACAACATGCCAGAGACCAACAATGGTTTGGAAGAAAGAAGCTGGCAAGAAAAGGAGAATAAACAGCACACCAGAACTACAGAGGGATATCTCAGCTCATAGGGGCTGCCAACTGCAGCTCCCCAGAGTACCGAGAAAGCGGTCTGTTCAGCTCCAGACCTCCAAAACAGGGGAAAAGTGTGCGAGCTCTTGAATCAGAGCAGCTCCAGCCTCTATATTTTTGCTGGACTGCAGGTAATCACAGCAAAATCATGACACCTTGACACTATTTCAATCATATTTCACTTTGGTTTCAACTGCCCATAGAGGCTATTTGGAGTTTCCATTCATTTCAGTCTCTTTGCCTCTCACTCCAACAAAAGAAGTTAACCTGAAATCAATTGATCTATAAATTGCAAGGATTCAGGCTGTTTTTTGTAGCAAACATCTCAAATGTCCTGCCTCTGAAAATGTACTACTTTCCCAAGTTTTGAAGTGCTAGCCTCCACAGGTCCTCGATCTTTGCACAGAAAATAATGTACAGAAGATCATTCAATTATAATACAGCTTTAAATGAACCTAACCCTGTCTGGCGCTGCTCAGAAAGTAGACAGGACACTTAATTACACAGAACCATCAGCCTCATGGTACAAACCCACTGAGCTATTGGGGATGCTTGGAAATAGTTTTGAATGGGTGTATGAGATGCGTTGCCACCTTTGCAGGGCGAGTAAATGGCACCTGATACAGCAAAATTCTCCCTCTGTGTAGCTGGATCAAAACATCACCCGGAGGTCTCCAGCATATCCAAAATAAAAACCTCACTATCTTCTTTACAGAGTTCAATTTAAAATTCCCCCTTTACAAAGCAGAGAATCACCTAATCACCTTCTGCAACCTGTCCAGCTGCAGAAGCGACCAACACACAAAAAGTCAGGCTGTGGAAGTTGATCTGGATGGATTTGGAACCAATAAATCCCACTTCGGTGAGGAGGGAAGGACTGGATGAACGCACAACAGAGATTTTGGCGGCATAGAGATGGTTGTCATTCTTTATGAAGATTAAGGGACCTGTAGCTCTGCATTCCTACATTAATCCAAAGGCCAGCCGTGGTACAAGCTGCTGCAGTGTCAGCTTCCAGGCACTGCGCTTTAATCACAGCCGTGAGCCAAACTCCTGCTTCTGTGTCGGATTTTTTCTGTCTCTGCTGTGTTAACGTTAAAATGCAGATAAGCAACACTGATTGCAAAGATCTTTAGAAAACATTTGAGAACAAAAAGAGTAAAAAATTAAGGCAGTTGAAGAGGAATCTCTCATGCAATGGCCAGTTTACTTGTATAGCAAATAACCATATGAATATTTTTCAAAATAAGAAAGCTCTTATAGAAAGAGATAAGAGTCAAACTGTTGGACAACTTGCACATCTGATTTGCTTAAGGAGATCTATGCAAACCGCAGAGCAAACGGACCAAGGCTCACAGAATAATGCATGAGGACACAAGGGGTTTTATTTCTAATGTATTAATACAGTTTAAAAGAAAACAAATAATCCTGATTTTTTCCAGGGAGGTAAGGGAACCTTAACACTACAGGGACTTTGCTGCTAGAATCCAGTGATTTACATATTTTTTATAAAAGTCAGAGTTGGTTTGAAGTCACAAGAAGCAGACCAACCACTGTTAAAATGATTACTTTTCCCCGTTATGCCTGGGTCCGGACTGTGCCATCAGATTCTCACTTTTATGAGCAGTATAAAATTCAGACACAATTTCCAGTTTAAAAGGAAACCGTTTCTGCTGGGTCTTCATAACAACCAACAGCTTCTTCCCTTAATTTTTTTTTTTAACTCAGTGACAATTCTGGTATCCAAAGTGGCAACTAATTGCCCTGACAATTAAGTGGTATTGCCACAGCACAGCCTTTATGCATTTGTCCTAATAAATGTCAGATGAAGCTCAACTGCTCACTTCAGCAGATGCTAATTTAGGCTGAATACCACCAGCTATTCAGAGAGAGAATTTTTGCTTTCAATAAGATTAATCTCACAAATGAAGTGTGGGTTTCCTTCTTATAACAAAGACCATTGGTTATTCATTAAATCTGAATTACAGGTTTAACAAATACTTGCATAAGAATCATTAATATCATCTGTTGTGTAATTACTAATGCAGTGTATAATACTTAATATCTCAACAGCCAGGTCTCTTCAAAATTCAATTACTGTAGCCCTTGTCACAGGACTAGCACTGCTGTTTCAAAGCCCTTTTTTCCCTGGTGACTCTTCAGCTCGACTACGTCTTGCTTGGCTGCCATGTGTCAGTTCAGGAACCGTGCGACTGTCAAGTATAGACTTACACCGGACTCCTAACTCCCATCGCAGTTCCTGCCTTTCGACTGAAATAGGAAGCTGGGAGTCCTGTTGCACTTCTAATCCTGGACAGCATTTCAAAAAATCCTGATCTGCTTTGCAAGTCTGTAAAGCTGATTCGTTTTCTCTGTTGCAGGTGACAAGAGACTGAGCCTCCTTTCGTTAAGCTGGGAAAGCCTGCACACCCTCGAGGCAGGGCTAGCAGTGTTTGCGCTGTTGTTCTCCACTTTGCAATTGCAGAACCTTTGGTAATTCCAGTTGTGACCTGTTAATATTCCCCATGGAAAAAAAAAATAAAATTTCTTATCCCTTCTTGCAAATGGTTTCCCTCTCTGCACAACCCCTTTTAAAATGTACACTGAATAGCACATGGTTGTCAAAAGAGAAGTTTTACAGGACCCTCTCAAGCTATAATTTTACTCATAACATCGATATGCTTGGGAGTGGCAGCGGACACTGAGCCCAGAGGTCACGCAAGAACCCATATTTTGTCAGAATATTCTTTACCAACTACCAGAACACAACTATTTGCAAAATGCCAATTCCTAACTGTCCCAGGACCTTGTAACCTCCAAACCTCACTGAGTACCAGTTGTAACATCGATATGCTTGGGAGTGGCAGTGGACACTGAGCCCAGAAGTCACGCAAGAACCCATATTTCTGTCAGAATATTCTTTACCAACTACCAGAACACAACTATTTGCAAAATGCCAATTCCTAACTGTCCCAGGACCTTGTAACTTCCCAACCTCATGGAGTACTAGTTGACACAGGACAAAACTGTGCCAAGAGCTCTTCTAAGAGTTGCTGAGAGGACGACTGCTGGACACGTCCTGGACACACTTAAATGCACAAGTGTGGGGAGACAGCTCGCTGCTGGGGGTTCTGAGCTGAGAACACGTGGGAAGGAACCAGGAGATGTTGTGATTAAAGCACAGCTATCTTCCTTCTTAGACCTGTCTTCCGCACTTCTTGGCCTCCTTCATACAAGGAATCAGAATACTAGACAGCTTCAGGTCCTTAGAGAACTGTTACTCGTGATTCTAATTTTGAGTCAAGAATCAAGTTTTGATCCAGCATTAACACTCTATTCAGCTGATGAAGGTGATGGACCTGCTGAACTTGCTCTCTCGGTAGCAGTGACATCAGTGGTTTCTGTGCTACGGGAATTATCGCACAGAAGTAGGTCAACAGCTGTGCTCAGATCTGAAGAGGTGTGTGCAAGAATAGACATAGCAAAAATAAAAAGGTTATAAAAAATAACAAAAAATGATGAGGTATATGGGAGGAAGAATGGAGGCTGTGGACTTTGCACACGGTAAGGTTAAAAAGATGAAGTCTGTGAGGTTTTAAAAGGAAAGGAAAAGAAGATCTATTATAAAAGTCTACAAAATAATGAGTGAGCCTGAGGATCCTACACAGATGTCTCTATTTATTTCCCACTTACCCGTATCTTTTGGTCTTCATTCTGCTCCTCCTCTTCCCAGATCTTCCCAAATGTATTTTACTCTCCTTCCCATTTCTCTTTTCCCTCTTATTTCTGAACTACTTTACCTCATTTCTGCCTTTCATCTTCTCTATATACCTTCTCATGATATAAATATCAATACCAAATAGAAGGACTTTATTAATATAAATAAATGTAAGCATTACATTTAAAAGTAATAACATTGTAGTTCACAGAAGCAAAAAGCAATGCATTTCAGATGCCGTGAAACAATCTGTGTGAGTTCAGTGAACTCACAGGAGCTGTGCTGCTGGAAACTGTCTCACCAAACAGTTCAGGAAGACTCAAAAACCATAATAACCTCAATCACTTTACTTGTGGTAATTTGATACAAAACTAAATTTTAACCCTCAAGCATCAGCTGATAAGCTAATTGTAAATTGAAATCAAGAAATGTTGAGACTTCTATCCTCTCTCTGAAGCAAAAGTCATAAAGGTGGAATTCATTTGACTTTGTGTGTATGATAAAGTGAAGATGTCTACATCCAAGCTAACTATCTAGATTTTTTTTTCAATCAACAGGGAGAAAAAAAGGCACTTTGAAGGTGTGATCTGTCTTTCTTGAAAGTAGATGCCCAAGACAAGCCATATGAATTGGGTCTTAAAAGGGCCTCCTTGCCCCACTGCCTACAAAAAGTCACTAAAGCATCTAGTCCAGATTTAGACACTTGTTTCAGAGACTGGGGACATCCCAAGGAAGGCATTCTGAAACAGATCATTGAGCTATATGGGCGACTGGTCTGACAAATTAGGTGGCCTTCTATGACAGAGCCACAGTGCTGGTGGATAGAGGAAGGGCAACTGACATCATCTACCTGGACTTGTGCAAAGCCTTTGACACAGTCCCACATGACATCCTTGTCTCTAAGTTGCAGGGACATGGATTTGATGGAAGGACCACTCGCTGGATAAGGAATTGGCTGGATGGCCGCACTCAAAGAGTTGTGGTCAATGGCTCAATGTCCAAGTGGAGACC
>VZTO01024235.1:15208-47257 GCA_013400615.1 Syrrhaptes paradoxus
ATTTAGACTAGACATTAGGAAGAAATGTTTTCCTGTGCGGGGGGTGAGGCAGTGGCCCAGGGTGCCCAGAGAAGCTGTGGATGCCCCATCCCTGGAGGGGTTCAAGGCCAGGCTGGATGAGGCTTTGAGCAACCTGGGCTAGTGGAGGGTGTCCCTGCCCATGGCAGAGGGGGGTGGAACTAGATGATCTTTGGGGTCCTTTCCAACACAAACCATTCTGTGATTCTATTGTTATCTTTCATTCATTCTTTTTTAAGCAAGTCCCATACTGGCCATTCTTTTGCTATTTATGGTGGATAACCTATCAACTCTTTTAAAATACTGCCATAACAAGAGTTCTTCCAGTCATAACACCTTCTCACCATGAAATATATCTTGTTTGAATGTGTTTAATTTTATGATTATTTCTGGTTTTAAGAATGATAATTACTATAATATAATACTGTTCATTTTACCCAAAAGTCACCAATCATCTTTAAAAAGGACATGAACAATCCCAAACCTGTAAAAACACAGTCTGCCACTGGCCACAAACAGGCATGACATGGAAAAGGGAGAAGCTGGAGAAGGAAGATATACATAAAAATTGAATAATTTAACCTCCCCTCAAATGTATCCATTAAAGAATGAAAGAGGGGACAAAATAAGTGGCATCCTGAAATGCTAAACTATTAGAAGAAGAGAAGACACCAAAATTTTCATCAAAACTAGTATTTGATAAAAGCTATTTCTAAAGAAAATAAATTTTCCTTTAAAGGATGTTGCTAGTCATTGTCTAAGCTGAACTGTGACTGATACTGGAACTCCGGAGGGAAGGGCAGCAGGGTGTCAACGCTGAGAGTAGGAACCTGGCCTCTGCCCACCGACTGACACACGGCATTTCTCAATGCCTGCTGCCCATCACCTCATCAGGCGTTCAATCAAGAGCAGAAGTCACACTTTTTGAGTCACAAATGGCATCCTACTTTCCTCTGGAACTTCTTTCAAAATCTCCAAATCCAGATGTTTACTAAAGCCAAAGTTTCTTACTGCAGGAGAAACCTGGCAGCTCATTTACTGCCTCTGGTGTTTCTGCAGGTTAACCCACCTTCCTGGAGAGTGTAGGTGACTT
Organism: Syrrhaptes paradoxus; assembly: GCA_013400615.1. NCBI lineage: Eukaryota > Metazoa > Chordata > Aves > Pterocliformes > Pteroclidae > Syrrhaptes > Syrrhaptes paradoxus. The sequence goes on from VZTO01024235.1 coordinate 16,320, forward strand.
TCCTTGATCAGCACAGAAATTAATCTGGATCCAGATTTTGTGTCACAAGAAGAGTCCCCAGCATGAGGCCCCAGACTTCAAATTCTCTTTCCTAGGCCTTTGCTGCTGGTTTTCTGAAGTACCAGACTAACCCTTTCTTGAATCTTTCCAAATCCTTGATCTCAAAGACAGTGTTCTCAATGGCATTTTACCGTAAATCTTCACTCAAGATATTTTCCTCGTTAGCACTCACTCTGAGCAATGAAAATCTGCTTTAAGATTTCTCATCATTTGACTGCCACGCACACGGGCTGCACCTACCAACACCAGAACTTCCGCGCGTGCAAAGAAAATGTTGGACATTCAGCACGGTACGATGGTCTGTCCTCACACACTATTAACCCCAAGCCCCCACCTTAGACTTTATAACTCTTCAGAGATTTATAGTTCCTCTGTTCTTCCCAACAAATCCCTTTTCACCTTCCAGCCAGCCAACAAAGGACAGGTTGGCTTTGCTGTGAAGCTCCTGGTAGAAAATTTACTCAATCGTAAGTCTTGTCACAGAGCAATGACAGTCAGTCGTTAGTGGCACGCTGGCAGCCCACAAACGGGTGAAAAGAAATCATGTCTAGAAGTCAACCTGTCTGTAGGAATAGAACTTAAAACACTGCTACTTAATTATGGTTTGGGCATGATTTCTTGCCTAAAACCTGAAACCTGCCTTTGAAAAATTCCTCTGGTGACCTGATCTTCTTTCAGACCTTTCGGAGATGTGGCTCCCTGTCTGCCCTGACTTCTGCACAAGAATATTTTTAGTTTTCTCTATATTTTTCTTCTTCTAATATTTCTCTCCAGTAATATATGACTTTATACGTATTTTTTGTCATTTCTTCTTTTTTTCTTTCCTCTTCTCTTATTTGCCTTCTCACTTTTTTCCTCAGCCCTCCTAGTTTCCTTATCTCTTATTTCTTTCACCATTTCTCTCTCCTATCCCCCCCTTGCTTTACTTTTCCTCAGCCCCCTCCTTACTTTTTCTCCACCTTTTCCAGCTTCTCTTTTCCTTGTGATTTCCAGCCTGCAAAGAATTCTGTCTCCACAGGCTCTGCAGCACCCTGCTAGCCTCTGCAAGCCAGCTCCTCCAGCAGCTCCACCTGCCCCAGTCAACCCAGAGACTCAGAGGGGTTGGGGGGGACCTGCCTTCCGGCAGCAGCCAGAGGAGGGTCGGCGCTGCCCTGGAAGCTGAAGCAGATAGGATCGGTTTGCCAAAGCGGGGAGATTGGCAAGAAGACACGGTGCCAGCCACACCATGTTTATGTTCCCCTAATTAGAGCAGCCTGTAGGGAAAGCAGCGTGCCTCTGCCATGCACCGGTGTACTGACCCCTCTGAGGGTTTGTCAGCACTCACCATACTCAGCGTTTCCTCCAACTGATAGGACGATGAGTATGTGTATGGCAGAGAGCAGATTCATTACAGCACATTAGCCAGACAGGCAGGCAAATGCCCACAGGGGCAAAAAAAAAGCTGTAAGGAATAAATAAAATCTTTATTATTTTTCTCAAACTTCTTTTCCCCAGGCTACGACGAGGAACACTGGAGGAACAGGAGAGCAAAGGGAGCCCAGAAGAGAAAGGGAGTGGCAAGAACTGGAGGGAAAGTTTATTAGCAGTCAAAGAAAGGTTTAAAATATTCATTTTGGGATTCAGAGTTTGGATAGTAACTAAAACTCTATTTATCTTATTTTCCTTCCATCTGTTAAATGAGAAAGAAAGGGTCGGTGCATCGGATACCGAGCTATCAGAACATTCCTGGTGTAAGAACTCCCAAATGGTTACCTGGCTGCTCCACTCGTTGCAATTAACCATTCCTCAGTTTTAAAAAGGAAAAACAAACTAGTACCAGCCTTTATCAACATCTGCCACCATGTGGTATCTGAAATACCACAGTCACTCCCCATTTGAACGTGGTGTCATCTGGTCTGTCCAGTGACGGTTTTCTAGCGTCTGTTCTGGAATGCGGAGACACGGCACGGCTGAGACGAGGTGGCTCTGCACCCCTGCGCACACCCTGCTGAGGCTGAGAAGCAGGCGACCTGCATGGTATCGCCCCGGACACCCTGTCCGCTGCACCAAAGCATCTCCCCACACTCATCGTTGGAGATGGGAGACCAGCCACCACCCAGGACTGCCCCAAGACATCGTGCATGGAAAAAGTGTATTCCCAAATGGCTGATGCCAAAAACACACCTGCCAGACAGATTTACCAGGAGGCAGCATCCTCTCTGCCCATGTCATGAGCAGCTGCCACGGGGCATGGGAGCAAACACGGAGCTGCTTGGCCCTGTTCCTGCTCCCCCCGACTGGAGCTCAGCCTGCCTGCTGCCTGGAAATACAGCATGGTGTGGACAGAAATCTCCAAAGACATTCCGCTACCCAAAGGGAAGATGGAGCGTAAGTTGTCAGCCATGGATCATTAGAGAGTTGATCCCAAGATTAATTGCTCAAGGAGCATAAGAGGTGAGAGCATGGGGACAAGACCTAGCTAGTGATAACCCTGGCGTTTGCTTGCTGGAGCCCTACGTATTTTTTGGAACATGTTAATTCCACAGCTTCACCCCTCATGTCCCTCCTGGATTTCATTTAGGTGCACCAAAATGAGCTAATTATTTTACAATTAAGAATGGCTTTCTTGCAGATAACACAGCATTCATAAACCTGCCTTGTAAATATCTGCTGGTGATATAGGTACCTCTGAGACTGCTGCAGCTTTGTCTGATGAAAAGTGTGTTTCCACCGGCAAAAATCCATTGAACCCAGGATACTGTGAAACTGGCACACGACACTGTGAATAACGCACGTGGGCTTCTCGAGGGTGCTTGTCTGTCCAGTCGTGATCCTGTAGCTTTCCCCTGAGCTGAAACTGTAGTCCAGTCAGTGCCTGCAGCATTGCTTTGTTTCTTCCCTTTCCACTATTAGCAGAGCTGAAAAAAACACTATAAAACACACACACACAAGATAGAAGCAGCATTAATTTCTTGCAAAATGTACCTCTGCTATTCAAAAAAAAAAAGGTTAAATATAAAACCAAATTAATGTTATGGTTATAGAGCACTCATAAGGACACAGTCCCTAACACATTACTGAAAAAAAAAAAAAAAAAGAGGTGAGATGGGAAGAAACAGTTGGCATCCAGTTAACAATCGTGTTTGGAGGTTTGTGACTGACTTTGTTATTCCAAGGGAAGCCAGGTACCAGTCTCTTGGGACCAGGTACAAAGGCAAGAAAAAAGTGGAGATGTATGAATCCCCAAGGTGACTTCTGGGTTAATAAAACGGTCTGTTTTCTGTTCACCCAATCTTCCTTCCGGTGTGCAAGTACATTAAAATACGTCAAAAGGAAGGCCACTTACTGGGGAAAAATAATTCAGCTAAAAGTCAAAAATTCCAGCTGGTGCATTGCCTCAGTGTGTGCGAGTGTGCCAACAGAGACCCACACATCCCACTGGATGAAAGGTGGTGTCCCCATTAAAGTAGAAACAAACACTTGAAAACAGGAACAACTGCCAGTTAAAAAAAAAAAGACCACAATGGATACGAGAAGCCTTCATTTTTCCACACTCTGTTTCCTACTTGCTCTGTAGCAGATACGATACATATTTAAACAACTCTTGAAAAGTAATGAAGGTAAAACTGATCCTGTATGCAGTAACAGGATCAGGAACTGCATTGCTAACAACCATCCACGCCATCATCCTGTGTTTAGAAGAAGAAATATTTTCACAGTCCAGTTTCTAAACTGCCACATCCAGCGCAAGGATCAGCTCTTGTGATGAGTAACCCTTTTGAAAGTGAAGAGCTCTAGGGAACGAAAATTTATATCCAAATTACTCGTGTTAGAAAGGGTTTGTAGGATCATCCTCCAACCCTGTAAAATAAAAGCACGTTTATCCTGGTGTATAGTGCCTTTGAGCCCAGGAAACACACTGAGGCTTGAACACCATCACCCGTTCACTGCAGCGTGAGCATTTCCTATGACACGAACAGCACGAGACATTAGACCTCCCGCTCCTTGGCCCGGGCCCTGGCAGACGGCACGGTCAGATAGACAGAAAGCAAAGTGAAGGAAGCGGTACACCCTGGTGTGAGCCACCTTTTGTTTATCGATGACATGATTTTCTCTGGGAGAAACAAACAAACAAAAAAAGAGTAAGGAAGTTTTCCAAAACCTCTAGCAGCCACAGCAGAGTACATGATGATGAACTGTCTGAACCACAGAACCCCACCACGGGTGAAGTTGGAAAACACCTCCAGAGATCATCTAGTTCAACTGCGCTGCTCGAAGCAGGGTCAGCCACAACACGGCACTCAGGGTCGTGTTTGGTTCTCTCCAGAGACAGAGACTCCACAACCTCCCCAAAAAACCTCTTCCAGTATTTGACCACCCTCACAGTAAAAAGTTTTTTCTTATGGGAATGCAGGACTTGGCATTTCCATTTGTTAAATTTTTTGAGATTCCCACCACCCCAGTTCTCCAGATTGTCCCTCTGAAGAGCAGCACAAGCATCTGGTACAGCAACCAGTTCTCCTGATTCTCTGTCACCTGCATTCTCTGTCTCAAGACAGTCTTTGTGATGTTGATCACAACAGTTCAACAGTTCAGTTTTCAGTTTACTTCACCATCTACTGTCTAGTTAATAATTCATTAGTTCTTTATGATGCTGCTCTAAGAGACAGCTTCAAAGGACTTTTTAAGGTCAAGCTAAACAGGATCCACTGCTCTCCTCTTGTCTACCAAGCTCATCATCTCACTGTAGGAACCTGTCAGGTTGGTCAGGCATGATTTTTTCTCTTTCCTTAGTCTGCATTTTGCTGTTGATCTACCTGTAGAAACACTTCATGATGCCATTCATGTCTCTCTCCAGATTCAATGCAAAAAAAACAAAAAACAAAAACCAACACTTTCAGCCACAAAGTGATCAAGCAGTTGGACTAGATGATCATTGTAGGTCCCTTCCAATGGAACTATTCTATTTGTTTCTATTCTGTTCTATTCTAATGACTGAATTTATTAATTTAGCCAATGTTTCAGTGTATATCAACAGGACATTTTAAAATGTGTATTATGTTTTTGATGCTTAGAATTCCTTTCCCTCTTACACAAATCATGCTTTGGGTAATTTTAAAAATGCATTTTAAGAACCTGTTGAACTATAATAACTATTGAGCAGCTGTTATGAACTAAGAGGTCAATACATATTCAAAAATGTAACAAAAATTTTAACCCATTACATAGAACATTTTTAGTAGTGCCAGCAGCAGCAGTGGAGAAGAAGAAAGCCTGTGAATTTTTCCTTTCGATTAAGGCTTTTTCAATGTATTTCTTACTGGCTAATATGCACTAAAGAGGGATAACTCTAACTGAATAAAAATGTAAGTCTCAACACTCCAACATCCCCACTTCTTTTGCTCACAAAACAAACATCACTTCTGAAACTTACTCCAGTAGCATTGACCCCTGCAATTCTACACGGAGCACTGCTTGAGCATCCAGAATAAATCTCAGGACAAGGATCTGGCTTTGTTCTTTCCGAACATCTTCAACTAGGGCTCTGGTGCAAGTATATCACCAAAACTGTGGCACTCACAGCAGCCTCTTCGAATGGGTACAAGCAAGAGGGAAAGCTGAAGAACAGTTTAGCTAGCTCATCTGTGCCGATTCAAAACTAAAGTAAGAGCAGAAACATGCTACATCTCCTAATTGCTAACACTGCTCCTTAGCCACAAAGAACGAATGGTAAATCCTTTTGTGCACAGCCCTTGATTCACGGTGCCTGCATTAATTACCTGCTTGGCTCCACACCAAAGCTCAGCAAAACCAAAGTCTTCCTGTCCTTGCGCCTGAGCACCAGGCTGCCCCAACCATGGGACTATCTAGTGTCACCTCCTAGCTGTCCCGCAGTGTGGATGGTTTCTCTTCCTTCCCTCGATGACCCCCTCTCCTCTTTTGGCCAAACTACTCCAATGTGAATATCTGCAAAGTTCTGAAACAAGACAACTGAGAAGAGGGCTGTAACTGCACCTTCCTGGTCACTGCAGCCTCGTCACGCCTATTTGCTGGTCACGTTTGCATACTAGGAACCTAACTTTGCAGTCCTTTTGCAAGCAAAACTCCCCATTGATTGGCATGTCTTTGTATTAAAAAATTTACCAGGTATGCTGAGCAGCGGTTCTGAACAAGGGAATTTAGTCATTTTTCTTTTAGTTTTCCCCTTCAGAAATGCCCCAAGGCAGGCATCTATCTCAGTCGATGGAAGACTGAAAGTGTTCAATCAAAGAAAAGATCTGTTTCTGAGCAATAGAAACATAAAAGACATCTAAAACCACAAATATTTTTTTTGCACACATTGACGACCAGGTTTCTTCACAGTTAATTGACCTTTTTCTCGACTCTTTGCTTGCCAACGTTTTGCCTGGAGTAACTTTTGACAGCGAAGGAATCTGTTTGTTGAGGAATGAACACTTACTGTCCCTTAGTTATATTGGTGGGGGAGGAGGGGGACAGTTACATACTCAAATGTTACATATAAAAGGAATACAGAAATTTCAAGTACCTTTCCATTTGCAAAAATTTCATTTATCAGAGCTATTTTGCAATTACAAAAGTAAAAAGTTAAATCAACATTTTGAAACTGAAATCCAACTGACGATTTGCACGATAGCTTACAAAGTTACTCCTACTTGCTTTCTGCAGTAATTTGAAATACAGTCTGCCTCTTCCCATGCTGCTTTCTTCAGAATTGCTGAAGAAGTAGCAACAAAAAAAAAGTTATATATTTTTCATCTTTTTGTTTTTATTGATAGTTTGAGGCTTTTAAAATTTTCTAGTCAGACCAACAAGTCAAAGAATTCCAATGGAAACAAAAACATTTGAAAGCTATGTTGACATTAAAAATATATATGAGTTATTTAAGAGTAAAAAAATCTCATAAGAGCTTTGCATGAAGGTTATGTTTAAATGAAAGATAAATACATACGGGTTTAGAAATACCCGGTGAGTTTATGCAAAGAACCTTAGTTCTGATCTGTAGCAATGCCAAGAAATAAATGTGTATTTATGCTGATAGCAGCTTAGCCTTTGTGACTCCAGGAAAGTTTAAACTGATCTTTAAAAATGTTCTGCATAAGATACAGAAATTCTGCAAAAAAACCCAAAGTTTTATATTTTACAAAAGGGCATGGGGAATAAGCAGGATGAGTTAGAATACTGATTAAGACAATGAACAAGAGGGCTTACTTGAGAATTGGAAGGATGATTCACTAAAACAGAATTTCAGTAGCATGTAAAAGGTATATTGGTGCAATAAAAGACAAGAATAAGAATTGGTCAGAGAGCTGCATTAAGCCATGAAACGGGACACCCAGGAGATTTGGAATTACATATCCAGACACGTCACATTATGACTCAGGCTAAAGGCTTGCTGCAGAGTGTTAACACCTGAGAAACACCTAGAACAGTCTAATGAGCAGTACATGTCTTTTTGAGCAGCCTCTACGAGAAAGACAAAGTGCTGGGAAACCAAATGAAGGCAAACAGCAAACAGTGACAATGAACTTGGGATCTGAGTTACAGAGAAAGCTGGAAAGAATTACATGACAAATATGGTGTTTTTGTCATGTTGTATATGAAAAACATGAACACCAAGAAAGAAACAGTTATTACAAGAAGAAAATAAGTTATACTTGTAATTATGGTGATACTAAGAACATTGAGTACCGTAACAACTCTTCATAAAGAATACAAAACAACAGGGAAATATTGTCCCGAAGAAAGTGGTATAAGCCCCATCATTTGATTAGTTTAAATTGAGACTTGGCAAAACATTAGTGCAGTTATTGTACAGTAGGTCATGATCCTGTATTGGCAGGGGATGGACAAAATGACCTAGCAGGACTTTTCCCTCTCAATCTTCTTTGATTCTGAAAGGCTCTGAGTCAGATGCTTCCATCATTTGTCTACAAGATCAGCAGAGCTCAGAGCTACCACTGGGAGACCTGTAAGGGTGAGGGTGAACGTAGACTTGGCTAATAAAATATCAGAAGCCCATAACAGTCAAGAAATTCTTTCTCTTTCATTGTTATAAATATATATGTACCCTCTTTTCAGGGTTCAGCGTGAATGACTGCACAGAAAACTAAATTTTAAGACACTGAAAGGCAAAATAAGTGTAGAGGTCACTACTGCAGAGAGATCAGGCTGGAGCAGCAGCAAAAGAAGATGTACAGTCCCCTGCTATCAACTTTTTGAAAATGCAGGTCTCAAAGACAAGGCAGTGGCAGGATTTCATGTACAAACTTTTTTTTCTTGATTACCATTCACACAGAAACAAGTTTTTGAAGAAAACCTCCTACCAAACACTTCATTGCTGCCCTCTGTGCTGTTTCTAGTCTTTCTTTAATGAGAGCATTAGACGATAGCATTTGATAAATAACCTAGAAGCAAAGAAAGCTATTTCATTTGAAGGTGTTTAGGAAAATTCAATGCCCTGATGACAATTAGGGTTTCTCGTTATGAAGACAGGAGGTGGTGAGACATGACAGCAACTGCTAGCTGTAAGGGTCTGTGCTGCCTGGATCTGTTGTGACCGCAGGGACTGACCATCAGCCCCAGATCTCACGCAGGGCTTCCTAACCCCCCCCTATGTCAGAAGGGTGTTCAGATGTGTTGGGTGTCAGCCCAACAGCGTGTGTACGGGACAGATGAATATTGCTGCCTAAACAGCCACCAAGGCTGCTGTGCCAGCTGACCTTCTGCAGGAGTGGCCAGCCCAGAGCACAATGTAAAGAGACACAAAGGCAGCATCAGTAAGGCTCCAGCTGGTGACCTCAAGCAGTGGAGGTGGCTGTGCGTGTAGCCTCCCTGTCTCGCCTCCTTCCGAAGCCGAGGAGAAAGCCCTGTGACTCGCTGCCAGCTTAATCGGGAGGAAAGATTGGTGTCAGTTCCTTCTTAACCTGACTGCACCCCTGGGTCTGGTGCTCCTGACAAGCAAAGGGGTAGAGCTGTAAAAGGGAGAGGCTGTTAGACACATGCAATACCTGCAACAACGTGAGGAGACAGAGCTGATGAGGATTTTGCCGAAAACAACCCTGCCTTGCAAATCTCTTAAATTTCTTTGGGGGCACCACCCTCGAAGCATGTGGAAAAACTGGAGGCAGCTTGCACAGTCACTGAGACTTTAGAAAGTTCCCTCACCAAAGGTGGCTAAAGAGGACTGAGACACAGAATAAGAGAACTTCTCACCAGGACTGATATCAGGCTGTAAAATAGGAAACAAAAAGCAGGGATAAATTGTGAGTTTTCTCAATGAATCCATTAGAAAAATCCCAGAGGTATCACTGGATGCTACAAGTGTTCAGAAATGGTCTCTAAAAACTGCAGAGAGGAAAGTAACAAAATTTGCAAGTTATTGAAGGCAGTGTAAGTGAAGGGTATCATGACATTGACTGATGAGTTAAAAGTGGCTGATCAGCAAAATATTATGTGATGTACTTGGGAGAACACATTTCTGACTTTATACATTATTGACAGAGGCTCTCAGGGAACTAGTTGTCACCACTTAGGAAAGGGCTCTGAAGTGAAAAAAGACAGCTCTCTAAGACAGAAAATCCAACGGTCAGAAGCAGTCAAAGCAGCAGACTCAGTATCAGAAACAAACCACACAGAAAACAAGGTGATGTCACAGGTTACATTCACGGTGTACACATACCTCAAGTATTGTATCATTGTCTATCTGCCTAAAAACAACAGTGCAGGAATGGAAAAGTGATAAAAGAATAGCAAAAGTGGTTGAAAGGCGCATCATTATTTCGTCATGGGGATCAAGTAAATAGAGAAAATTCTCCATCCTGGAGAAAATAAAACTCAGGCAAGACACAATACAGGTACGTGTGAAATGTGAACGAAGTGAAGGTGAGGAGAGAACATTTCAAGCTTTTAAAAAGTGAAGAAGTAGAACCATCATGTCCATGACGAAATGACCACAGGACAAGTTCAGAATAAAAAAAAAGGCAAAGAAGTTTCACTTGTGTCATAACTGTGACACGTCTTGTCAGAGGGTTACATAGAGAGGAAAAGTTATATAGGGCTGAAAAGTCACAAGGTTAATTGATGGAAACCCATCAAAGGCTATAAATTACACAGATACCCTCTCTCTGGTTCAGAAGCTACCTGACCCACAGACTGCGTGAGCTGGGGTTGTTTCCCGGAGGACTGTGGTTGCTTTCTGGAGATGTCCTTTTACTCTTATCGAGGCTTCTGCTACCACCGACCGCTGACGATTGAGAACTGAGCTGGAATGATGCCTGGTGTGATCCACTGTGGACAGTTATTCCATCCTCCTGAGGAAGCAGGAGAACACCTCTGGGGAGCTGGGACTGTTTCCTGGGCACTGTGCATCACTTTACAGCCCACGTGTAAGGCCCGCTGCACCAGAACAGTGCTGGCCTTGCAGAAGTTATTCATTTATCCTGATAGCTACAGAAAGTCCTTCAGGCACCCAGTTGCCATAAATTTCTTCGAGCTTTAACGTGACCACTAGGATGACAAAATAATTTGGCTTCTCTTCCAGAATGAACTTCTTTTAAAACCTGTAGATCCCTAAGAAACTGTACATTCTCAGAGCCATAAAATGGGAAGAGATTTGGCTTCGACACAGCTTTCAAAAACCAGAAAAATTGTTGCACAGGAGTCACTGAAGCACAGAGAGGTTAAAATAAATGTATTTCTTGACTTGTGGCATTAATGGTCAGCAACAAACAGCAAACACATCAGAAGACTAGTAGGTATTGTAGCTCCAGAGGACATCTTTAAATGTTTCCAAAATTATTTTATTTTGGGGTGTTCCATAGGGGTGGTTTTACATTGCAGATATTGGGGTCCATTCCCACAATAATTGAATAACTTCACTGAAATCTTTCTTTGTCCTCATGTCACAGCTACTGCATATTGTGTCACAGCTACTGCAGTAGCAGCATAACCCAAATGCAACAGAATGTAAGGAAGAGTCAACACGAACAAATGAAGTCAGCTCATAGCAAGTTATAAGATGTTACAACACATAGCAGGTTTTCATAATTTTTTTTAAAAAAAACTAATGCTTAAAAGCATTGCAAATTTCTTGTGTATTTACAAACATGCAGAGTACCCTGCAGGGAATTTTACTGGCTAGCCCCAAGCTTGCAGACAAAGATGTGGCAGCTTGGGCTGAACATGGACAGAAGTACATAAAGTCACAAAGCCTTTTGCAAGGTAACAGCTATTTTTTTTATTCCAATGTAACAGCCTATACCCAGTTTTGTTGTATGATATTGATGTGGTTTTTGAATGCCTTCACACATGTTTTCCCTCCAATACGAAACGCATTGGAGCCACCACTGGTTTACAGTGTAAACTGTACTTATCAGCTAAAATAATCTTGTGGTGTGATTCTAAGGAGGGTGTTTCTTTAACCGAGGTCCCACTGCCTTTCGGTAGGGCATGTGCTCCTCAGTCAGCAAGGGGGTTTGAGAATTCCACATCAGTGCGTCTTCTTGCCTTCAGCATCAACGGCAGACTGAAGATTATGGGACATAAAATCCCAATAATTTAATCAAATTTATTCAAAGGAATATTTTAGTAAGATAACGGACATCAGAGACTTTAAAAATATTATAGCTGTTGTAAATGATCAGTCTGGATATTGACATTGAATGTGTAACTTGACTTGAAAAGTTTCTTTTTAGCTCGGGAGGAATCTCTCTATGTGCTGAGATTTAGATCTCCAGCCCGCAGAGCCAAAAACAGAAGCCCTGGACTTCTGCAAAGCATTTGACACTGTTCTGCATGACATCCTGGTGGCAAATTGGAAAAATACAGATTTGATGGATGGACCACTCGCTTGATAAGGAATTGGCTGGATGGTTGCACTCAGAGAGCTGCAGTCAGTTGTTCAGTGTCCGAATGGAGACAGGTGACAAGTGGCATTCCTCAGAGATTGGCACTGGGACTGGTGCTATTTAACATCTTTGTCGGCAACATTGACAGTGGGACCAAGTGCACCCTCAGCAAGTTTGCCGATGACACCAAGCTGTGTGGTGTGGTGACACGCTGGAGGGAAGGGATCCATCCAGGGGGACCTGGACAGGCTGGAGAGAAGGACCCAAGCCAACCTCATGAAGTCCAACAAAGCCAAGTGCAAGTTGGAACCGGATGATCTTTAAGGTCCTTTCCAACCCAAACCATTCTGTGATTCTATGATTCCATTTATACAACTCGCTAATCAATACAGCTAGTTATGTCTGAAAATATAAAAGCATGCACACTAGTAACACAGCCTATAACGATACATGCTTAAAGAACTGTGTAACTGTGTAAAATAACAGGTCATCGAGCTCTAGACTGGGGCAAGCCTGGCAACAGCCAACCAAGAAATCGGGAGCAAGGCAGAATCCTGTCATTCTCACATTTTCACTGAAATCTGTACAAAGGTGTGCAGCATACCTGCGACGAGAAGCACAGTTGTTACATATTAAACAAGATGAAGAGCACAAAAATTCCTCCAGCAGACAGCTTAAACGACACAGTGTGGATACCTGCTGGCCAGCTTTAAGCTCCTGACACTTCTCAACTTTTCAATAGCTGGCTTTCCTGTTTCTGTGTTCTTCTCCATCTCCCTATCGCTGTACCAAGGGAAGTCCTGGAAATAAAGCTGAAGCATCTCTCTAATCTTCTTTTTGTGATCTCCAGCAGGCAAAAGACCACCTGTGCAAAAATTATTCCTTAGTCTCTGCAACCATCTGCAGCAGCAATGCTCAGAGGGATACAAGAGTTTCGTTGCTATAGTTTAACAAACCCCAAAGGATTATATGCAATCCACAACGATTGAATCTAATAATCTGGGATTTATTATTATTATTGTTGTTGCTTTTTTTTACATATATAAGAGTTTTCTGATCCTCAACAGCCTGCTGGGCAAATGTAAAGTACCATCTCCACCTCATGGCAGCACAATTGCTTTTCAAATAGAGACAGAAAAGGCTTTAACATTGGCCTGACATATTTTCCCCATAAACTGGCTCTCAGAAATGATGGTGCTTTCTCTACAGAAACATGCACACAAAAATCTGCCTGGGGCCATGTCCAGGAGAGAGAACATTTCAACACAAACAGTTAATAATTCAGAAACAATCACATAGTTAACAATTTTATACAATCTAAACAGTAGTTGCTGCCGTCAGGTTCACCAGAACATATGATTTAAAAAAGCCAACTCTTTATGCAGCCCAAGTGTTTCCTCCTGGAAGCTTCAGGATAATTTGCATTCTAATATAACAACTTCAGGCACTGAGCACATCAATCTCTAAGGGTTGAGAAATATATTTATTTGTGATGTCTTGTTGCTCACTCGCTCAAGATCTTTTTTCCCTCACGGCAGGTGCTGGTATGACGAGGGAGGTGGATGGACAGACTGGATGCTGAGTGACGTTATGGAGTAAATTCTGCATTCAGAGCTGGCTTTGCAGGGAACTAGATCTCATAATTTTACTCTGATCTATGGTGCTGTAAAGATGATCTACACAATTCTGCAGCTTCCTTGCTAGACAGTTATAACATCTGTAAAAACTGTCAAACTTTAACCTGGACAAGACTATAAACATCGTTTTGTGAATACAGCAAACTGCTCCAGGGGAACAGAAGCCTGATGCTTTTACCCTCCTCTGTTACACCTTTCATTTTTGCTTTCTCAGCTCTGAAGAGTCACGGCATATGAACAGAAAAGCACCTCCCCAGGCAGCTGACAAGGCTTAGGGACTGAGGATGCTGTACACGGTTTCTCATTACTCACATTCGAAGCTCAGAGAGGGAACAAGGGTTTGCACACAGGGCACTCTTCCCAATTTTAAATCTAGGATATGTGTTTGCAAGTCTAAGAGAAAGAGAAACATAAAAATGTCTGAAACTTTTATTTACTATATCTAGGACAAGTGTCCTGCAGTGGATTGGAAAGAAATAAGCAAATACCACGTAACTTCTCCCACGGGGTGGTGTTGATACGGTGCCTGCGTGGCACCCGGCAGAACTCCGGCAATGGGTCACGGAGGGGACTCAAAGTGCTAGAGAAGGGGATCAGAGCCTCTGCTTACCCATGGTTACAACTATTTAAAGAGTCCTAAGACCATGATTCTAAATCTCAGTGATGAGGTTTTAGGAAGTGCCACCACTGAGGCACAGTTGCTAAGTTTAAGCTCCAGCTTCAGTACAAAACCGGCAGCACCAGACTAGCAAAGGCAGTCGCGAGGATCTCGTACATTATACATCTCGCTGTCTGCCTTCCCTCTGCGTCTCTCTCTTCTCTCTTATTCTTCTTCCTGGGCAATATTCAGTAATATCCCTGTGACAGGGATAACAGGCTGACACTTTTTTCTCAGAGAGTTTCCTCCCTCTCCTTCCCCTGGCACACAGTTTATTTTCCCAAGGCTGCCACAAACGGAAGTTTTTCCTCCCGAATTACTGGGACTAGAAGGCCATTTACCCCCACGTACCAGGGCCCCTCCAAGCACTGTGCTGCCCTTGCCTCGCTGCACTTTGACTGTCCGTTAGGTTGCTTCTGTCAGATTTCTGAAAGATTTTCTCCTCTTCTCTTTCACCTTTCAGTGTCTGACATGAACCCACAGGGCTGCACGGGGGGAGTGTGCCGAGGGTCCCAAGGACGAGCAGAATCACTCCCAAGAGAAGACAAAAAGCCACCCAGCTGCTCCCTGCTGATGGAAGTGGAGATCAGTGTTCCTGCCTTGGCTCTCTAGGAACCTTGGCCCTAATTAGGTGATTGATTACACACACACTGTTTTACTATAAATAAAAATCAAGGTTTAAATGTGTGTATAAAAATAAACATTGTCAGAAGAAACACCAGTTACTGAGGGCTTGAGATTCATTCTGTATTAATTACAGCTGCTGCCTTTTACAGAATGCCGTGATTCAGCATCCTCCCTGCTCACCTGTCTCAATGGGTGCTTTAAGGAAACATATTTTTTAGATGATCTCTCCCATTCACGTACAAAGCACTGAGGGTTGCACCTGTGACACACACAACAGCTTTTCACAGGGAACAGCAGAGCTGTGCGAGAGGTTACAAAGCGAGAAACGCCACGGATGTGTTTTCTTGCAACAGCAGGACTAACCAATCCACCTGGAGTTTGGTCAGGGTACAGGGCTCAGCATCCCTGCTTCTGCTAAAACTGCCGTGTAACCTGTGACAATGGCAGTGAAACCCAACCTTGGGTTTATGCTTCATCCAAACAATAACTCAGCAATGCACAGAGTCTCACAGCTCCTTATGGTTACACCAGTACTCTCTTAACATAACGAACTAATCACTTGCTAAATAATTTCCATAGCAGCGTACAGCACCTAGACTATCCTTCTGCATGTCTCGTGTTCATAAAATACCTTTCGTAAGTCCTGACAAGGTCACAAAGCATGAACGGCGCGATAGCACAGTGTGCTGTGCAGTGCACAGTGATACCCACAGACGTACAGAACACTCCCTCGCCAACCACCGCTCAGGTGTGGTTCACTGCAATGGGCTGTTCCATCGAGTTTAAATTTCGAGGAACAATCCAGCGAGATGTGGGGTGTACAAGATTTAATCCAGCGATATTAAAACATGGGTGCAGTTACTTTGGTACAGACATTTCCTTTAGTACCAGTGGCATCCGCACAGAAAATGCGATTTAAAACATCATGTTCTAGAACAGAAAGTTCCCAAAAAACCTTTTCTGTATTATAGGGACTGACCTTCTTTTTACAAGATCTGCTGTAATACTTTGCACAAAATGGCATAAAAGTCTATTTAAAAAAAAAAAATTGCAGAATTTTGTTTACTAAAAAGAAAATAAAAATCCTGCACTGAAAATCAAAACTGCAAAAATAATTTTGATACAACTATCAATGATTTTTCTCTACAACTGATATTCAATAAAATTTCAGAAGAGTTATGTAAATTTTACAATATTTCTTATATTTTATATAAGCACATCTTACGGCAGTTGTCAAATGAAAAAATCAAATATTTTTGAAATCAAACTACAGTTCGTTTCAACTAAAATGGTAAAATAGATACGTGAAAACCATAAACTTATTAACAGATAGAAAATCACTACTAGCAATACAAATAAATACTCAACTAATAATAACAGATAATGTCAGTTATATGCATATACCATGATTTTTATACAATCTTACAGATAGTTTATGTATTGCCCCATTTTGAGGACATATGTTTACCATTTAATGAAGAATATCACTTCATGTTGGTGAAAAAATTAAAATAATGCTTTTGGATGTGTTATGGGTTTTGTTTGTTTCCTTTACCCAAAAAGGCTTTGACAGAAGACTGGCAGTTTAAACTCTGGTTACAGCAAACACTCGTATACATTTATTTCCCAGATTATACACATTTATTTGACGACTGTCTGTAATTGTGGGGTTTTTTCAAACTCACATCTTTGTGTATCACGGAGCAGTTTTTCTGTTTTGTTTACATCAGTAGGAATCTTTTGCAGCCAGTGAAGTTATTCCTTGGATTTAATGGCATTTAATCCAGGAACATTCTGTGGTGTCCTGTCTTACGACAGCTGTATGAAAGTTTCCAGGTGCTATCAAAGGACCCTATAACACCTTTGCATTAGACAGAGAATCATTGATACTCTAATTATAAAAGCATACTTACTAGTACAACTGCTCCAGGATTTCTACATCACAGCTTATCCACTGAATCAAAGATTCTTTTCTCCTATAATGTTGATTCGCAAAACTTGCACTTGACATTACTGCCTGTAGAAGCAGTTTGGGATAATTGAAAGCAAAATTCAGAATTTCAGGATCTCCTTTTCCTTCCTCTCTCTTTTTTGACATTTACTTTTCAATGCTTTGCTTACAGTCCTGTAACAAATACTGCTACCATGCTGGCTAAAAACTCTATGCATAACCGCTAATTGGCTATCTAAGACATCTTCTTTCAGCAAGCAATGGTTATTGAATAGAATACAGCCGTATTCTTGGGAAGGGAAAAAAAAAAAAAGAAGAATAATGGGCACTAGAATGACAATACAAGAAGAGGAGAAATCTCAGATTAGCCCAAACTCCCAGGCCCTAATCATTGAGAGAAGAATCAGATAAATCAAGGAAAAATACATCAATCCGTTCAAACAGGATTAAAGGTTTAAACTGAAAACCAACAAACTTGTTACCCTTTGTGGGAAAACTTTGCATTGGGATTTTTTTAGATGTGAAACAGACAACTAAAACATTTCCAAATGCCTGTTTATTACCTCGTGTGAAAGATAAGAAACCTGTACCATGGAAAATAAAATCCGTGTAAATGCTTAAGGAACTGCTTCATGGAGGAATGTTGCAGGGTGCAGTGACCTGGTAATAATTGATATTTAAAGCTGTAAGATTAAAAATAAATATTTATTACTGAAATATATTTGTCAACAGGAGCGTACCTTTGTTAAAAAATACACGTATGATTATTTTGTAGGCTTTCAACATCCAGGTTAGAATGATATAGTTCAGCTGGACAGCTGCCAGCGCTCTTTACACCTGAAAAAAGCTGAGTGAAACCACCACGACGGAGATTTCCTTCCTGATTACAGAAGACAGCTACCAAATTCATTTTCTCCCTTTATTTGGTAGAAAATGAAGAGACAGGAGGCATACAGTATGGTTTATGCTATCCTTTCTTCTCTTAACACTGTGATTATAACTTAAAGGAACATGCAATGGAAGAATTACAACAGAATTTCTATGGCACGAGCAACAGTCCATCTACACCAGCTTGGCATCACTGTTGCTGATGCTTTTCCAAGGGAAATTTTATTACAACTATTCTAAAAAGAAAAAAAAAAAGACTGGTTTGTAATATATCTCTTTCTATTTTAATTAATAGATACGTAAGTTTATTTTTAACCAAATGATTAACTGATTTATGCACATTATTTGACATACACTTGTATTCGTTCTTACCGTTAGAAACCTTTGAAAAAGGGGTTTAGAAATCATGATTTTGATACCTATTTCTTCCACAGGAGCAATTGTTTATCAGGAGTAAAAACCACTGCCAGTTGCTAGCTACTGGGATTTTTATAATTATTGTCAGTCCTGCAGTCATTCCCATTGCAAGGCTTCTGCTAAAGAACTTAGAATAATTATTTGATTTTCCAGTATCTTGTCTCTGCTACTAGAGTCTAAATATCCTCAAGGAAGCTTTTTTCCAATAACTGCACTCTAGCATACATCTTATTTACTAAATTTATTGAGCACTTCTTCAGTACTAGTCAGCATGTACAGCCTGCCACAAATTTAAATAATGACATTCTGTGTGGGACTTGTTATTGGGCTGCGGATATTTGACCTGGAATGCCATTAACCTAACTTATACATTTTAAAATCACGTTTGAAATGCTGCAAAACTAAGATTGTAGTGAATTTAATTTCAAAGTCATTTTTAATGTCCTTTCAAACCGTATGTGGTAATCCTTGATTTTTGCACTGATGCTAAATGTTAATGAACAGAGCCGCAGTGTACCATTTCACCTAGAGCAATGAAAACATTAAAATCTCTTTAGAAGACTGAATAAAACTTTATTTTATAAATATAATCCTTGTTGAAGCTCTACCATTTCACTGTACTTTTGAAATAAGGGCACATGGAAAATATGGAAGAGTTCCTTTGAGATAGCTAACTAAAGCTACAAAATGAGCACGGTACAGTATTTCCAAGGAACACGGTTCAAAAGTTGTACGATTACTACTAAGGTTGTTTTATTCTTTACCACATTTGGAACAGGAAGTCTGTGTTGTTCTTGAAGAATTCTGAAAAGCAATGTCACAGTCTGATGACCTCTTCTCCTCATTAAAACGTTCCCAAAGACAGCTCTCTGCATGATGTTTTGTAGCTTCAGCAGCCATGAACTAATTTGTACCTCTTATTTTGATCATGCACTGGTGAAAGAACCAAACAATATTTTTCTTTAAACACAGAGAGGTCTTTCAACAGCTCAGCATGCACTTCTACCCTCTTTTTAATCTTGGAGCACCTATTTATTTGCTCTTTTCACCACTAAATCTTCTTTGCTCCTTTCTGCCCCCCTGCAAAGCTGCTAGTTAAAATCTTCAGTGTTTTTTCTTCATGGGCTTAAACCATTAGAAGGGTATTACCATAAAAAGGGAGACAAGAACTTACAGACATGGCGCACCAGAATTTGCATTTCTAATTTTTAATCCAATTAAACTAAAATAATATTTATTTAGCTACAACCTTTCTATAATTGGTATAAATTCACTAAACCAAATGGAAAATTTTCTTCCTGGAGGAAATTAGTTATAGGTGCTCATTGCAATAGCTGATTGGTTCTGCATTCTGAGTGTCTCCAGATTTTGCCTGTAGCTAATTAGTATTTAGCTAGTTGATGTGTTTATTTTGCATACCTTCTTTTTTATGTGTGGGCAATTCATTATGCAAGTCATATTTCCTCCTCTGCATAGTGGACTCAAGGTATGCAAACTGTTGGAAGACACTGGAGGGGCATTAGCTTTTAACACATAAGGCACAAACCTGCAGAGAAAGGCTGTATGGGCTGGCATGTCTGCATTACAACTGAGCGTGGTTTTTTCAGACAGCTACTGAGTTCTATGGCATCATTACTTGTATTTCATGTGCAATCAATATATTTCAATCAGGAATATATACTTGGTGTACAACATACACATTTTGTAAATCCAAACCTATCTAAGTCCACGGAGAGCCTGATTCTGCTCCCATTGGTTTTGGTCCAAGTAATGAAGTCAGTACGTCTTTTACCCTCTCTCAGGCTTTTCTATTAAGTAGAGAGGGGAGACAGGGGCCTCTTGGAGAGAAAGTGCGAAATCTCGCCTTTTAAGGGGAGAAAAGATCAACAGCATGACTTAGGAGCCCAGGGACAGCTGCAAGATGGGACATTCCTTGCCCAGCAGAATGCTCCCCTGCACTCCTGTGCCTTCTGTGGGCACAAGCCAGGCAGGGAACACCCTACGGTGCCACACCTGAGCAACCCCCCTTCCCCTCCCTGCTGCTTCCAGAGCATCTGAAGGGATATCCACCTTTCCTGGGGGAAGTCTGCTATAAATCACAGAATCACAGAATGGTTGGGTTCAGAAGGGACCTTAGAGATCATCAAGTCCCAACCCCCCTGCCATGGGCAGGGACACCCTCCACTAGCCCAGGTTGCCCAAAGCCTCATCCAGCCTGGCCTTGAACCCCTCCAGGGATGGGGCATCCACAGCTTCTCTGGGCACCCTGGGCCAGTGTCTCACCACCCTCACAGTAATTTTTTTTTCCCTAATATCTAATCTAAATCTACCCTCTTTGAGCTTAGATCCATTACCCCTCATCCCATCACTACACTCCCTGATAAAAATCCCAGTTCTTGCTCTTCTATCCTGGCTATCTCTGTTTCCAGAGTTCTGGGGTCCAGACTATTCGGGGTAGCCATGGGCTCTGGGAATGATGGAAAGGACTGTAGTGACACAGAAGCAGCATCGCCTGTTCCCATAGCTCCCAGTGATGGTCAGTCACCTGCAGAAGCAGGTGGGAGAACTGAGGCTGAGGAATTATCTCACTCATTTTTTTAATATTGTGCTAGATATTTTCCAGAAGTACGAACCACTTCATTATCCGGAGAAAATGAAGCCACAGCCAGTTAACTTTTCCCGGTTGATGTTGTATATTCTACAAAGCAAGGAAGGTCCTGTGTCTAGGATTTGATTTTCCAACCTAGAACATTTTTTTTGAAATTTCATTTTGGTATCTTGGGCTACAAAGAGTTTCTCAAAAGGCCACAGTAAAAAAAAAAAAACAAAAGTATTCCAAAAAAGTATACAGCATCGTATTCGCAACATTCCTACTTTTTAAAAAATATCCTGTGCACATGTATGGACAAGTGAATGGTCATTGAGTACTCTCTTGTTAGTGTGTCTTCTTCTGTGCTTCTGCACAAAGAACAACAGTTTGTTCAGCCCTGTTCAGAATGAAGTTAATGTTCTTCTACCACATTCCTCAGGAGACAATTTAGTATTATAATATGACTCCTCCTATCTTTATATTAATACACAAGCTTTGTTACAGGATATAACTTACGTATTTGACTTTGATGGGGTTTACATTTTCATAAGAAAGAAAAAGATCATTGAATTGGATTTTGTGGTAGGGTATTTCTGTTTGATTTTTAAAATAAAGACTGAAATAAATAATGGAGCCTGTGTCAAAGTAAACTCTATCAATAAAAAAAATCAAAAAAAAAAGAAGGCTGTTTTTTGGACACATTTCCAACTGAGAATGAGCTGCATACTATTAGACTGGTCATCCCGTCATACTCTGGCAATTCTTGTTATGGCGTTTTTCTGGGGCAACAAGACTTACCCTTGTTGGAGAAGGATCCGATTAGGTAACGTTTGAAAAACTGGACATAAATAAATGCATGTGACTTAATAGCACGTCACTGTGAAGCCACTCTGAATTATCTTTGCTGGAAGAAAGCAAATGTCACTGTTGCCTTCAAGGGGGTGAGAAGGAGGATCCAGGGAAAAGCAGAGCAGTCAGCTTCTCCTCAATCCCTGTGGAGCTGGTGGAGCAAATCCTTCTGGAAGCCGTTTACAAGGAAGTTAAGCACAGGAAGGTGACCTGGAGAAGCAACCTGGAGAAACGGGCTGACGGGAATCTCAAGAAGTTCAAGTGAAGGCAAACAGCCCTGGGGAGAAAGCGGCATCCACCAGTGCAGGCTGGGGGTGGCTGGTGGGAAAG
The DNA here is from genome assembly GCA_013400615.1 of Syrrhaptes paradoxus. Classification (NCBI taxonomy): domain Eukaryota; kingdom Metazoa; phylum Chordata; class Aves; order Pterocliformes; family Pteroclidae; genus Syrrhaptes; species Syrrhaptes paradoxus. The sequence continues at coordinate 38,173 of VZTO01024235.1, forward strand.
GAGCTCTGCAGGGAAGGCCCTGGGAGCCCTGACAGACAAGGAGCCCTCCCAGCAAAGGCAGCTAACAGTGTCTCCTGGGCTGCGTTGGGGACAACGTCCTACTGCCTGCAGGTCAAGGGTGTGATGTCCCCAGCACTGGGAAGGCTGCAGCTGGAGTGTTGGGTGCAGTCCTGGGCTCCCCAGTGCAAAAGTGACACAACCACGCTGAACAGCAGAAAACCGTGAAGATGGTGGAGGGATTGGAGCATACGAGCTACGAGAAGAGACTGGTCAGCCTGAAGAAGACTAAATGCCTGCTGGCAGGCAGTAAAGAAGACAGAGTCAAACTCTCCTCAGTGGTGCCCAGGTACAGGCCCAAGAGACAGTGGGTACAAACTGAAACACAGAAAATCATAATTAAACATAAGAACAGACTTTTGTACTGTTCACACACTGGAGTGGGTTGCCTGGGGAGGCTGTGGAGTCGCCATCCTTGGGGATACTCAAAAGCCAGCTGGACGTGGCAATGGGCAACGTGCTGCAGCTGCCCCTGTTCCGCGCAGGGAAGGCGGGCTGGGTGACCCCCAGAGGTCCTTGAAGTTCAACCATGAAGTCAACAGTGACTCTGTGTTTCAGTGCTGGTGAACCAAACACACCCGGAACAGCTTCTGGCACAAGGATAAATGTTCTCAATCAGTTTTCACGATCATGGAACAATCCCAGGGGAGCCCTGTAGCTGGCATAATTTCCTGTTTGGATTAAAACTGTTTACCAGACAGGGAGAGGCTGTATTTTCCATCATGAAAACATAAAAAACTCTTTCAGTGTTGGGAAGGGTGATGTCAGTGGGCTGGTGTGGCTTGTCCATAGCCCAGATAACCACTGCTAGGCTAGAGAGGCACACCAATTTTACGAAGGTTTCTGTAGCTTTGCAAATAAATTTACTCACAGAGCCTACTGAAGGAGGAACAGGCTGTAATTTTGAAAGGAAAAAAAAATCAAGCCTTTTCTGCTAGAAAATTACCCTGTCTCCCTCCCCTAACACCTGATGTTTGTATTACTATGTGATCTTCTGGCAAGTTAATACCCATTAGCTCTAGATTGAAGGTGGGAATTCTCACCATGACTGTGTATGGTGTAAAGAGTTAAAAGTATTTTGCTCAGTAAACTAATTATCCAACTTTACTAAGTCTCAAACTTGCTAAAACCTTTTTTTCAGATGAAAAATCACAGAAAAAGTTATGACAAAACCATGTAAGTTTCTGAAGTCTTCTGATTCCCTGGAACTGAGGCAGCTGTTGGATGTGAAACAGAAGCAGTCCCAGTTGGACCAAGCAGCTCTCTGTGGCTGCTGTGTCGTGGTCGTGTTTCCACGCTATTTCCTCCAGCCACTGGGACAAAGCAGTGCACTTTGTTTGTGAAAGACAGGCCCTAGGGAAAAAGAAGAGGATGCTACACGATACATCAAACATAGATCCTTGCTCAACTGCCAGAAGAGGTGAGAGGTGCACTGAGCACCTCAAGAAAAAGGTAAAAAGGAAAAAATAAAGGCAACGTCATAATAGGGACCTGCTCGAAATAACCACATCAGGACACAGAAGAGTGGGGTTTGGTGCTTTTCTGTGTGGTGTGGGGCTTTTTTGGGTTTTGGGGGCTTTTTTCTGTTTGGGTTTTGGTTTTTTTTTCTNTTTGTGAAAGACAGGCCCTAGGGAAAAAGAAGAGGATGCTACACGATACATCAAACATAGATCCTTGCTCAACTGCCAGAAGAGGTGAGAGGTGCACTGAGCACCTCAAGAAAAAGGTAAAAAGGAAAAAATAAAGGCAACGTCATAATAGGGACCTGCTCGAAATAACCACATCAGAAGGACAGAGAAGAGTGGGGTTTGGTGCTTTTCTGTGTGGTGTGGGGCTTTTTTGGGTTTTGGGGGCTTTTTTCTGTTTGGGTTTTGGTTTTTTTTTCTGCAACCGACAGAAGCTTCCAAAGGGTGCCCTCTTCCTTGTAGCAATGGCAGACCTGAATCGTACAGATATGTGCTGGAAAATGGTGTCAGGATGAAGAAAGGCCGGTAGGCTTTCAGGACACGTTGAGGACAACTTTCTTTTAGGAAGATGGAAGAAGGTGCTGAGAAGCTTGCAGTGGGTTTAGAACGGATTCTGACTAATAGGGAAGATCCGGTTGAGGAGCTGGAGGTAGAAGGTAATTTCAGCTGAAGTGATTACAAAACTATAGAGTTCACAAATCTAAAGAAAGGGAGGAATGAGAGCAGCAGAACAAGGACAATGGAGTTCAAAAAAGCAGACTCCATCAAACTGAGGGAACTGGAAGGTAGGGTCTCTTGGGAAGATATTCTAAGGAAAAAAAGACTGAAAGAGAGTTCGCAGTCACCGAAAGGGACTGTATTAAAGATACAATGGCAGGCTGTAGTGATGCAATGGAAACATACAGAGCATAGCAAGGGACCAATATGGCTCCATCAAAAGCTCTTCAAGGGCTAGGAAAAAAAAGGGAAAGCAGAAAAATACAAATATAAATACAAAAGCAGGAGGAAGGACCTACAGGCAAAGATGTAGAAGAGACTATAAAGGAATAAGATGCAGCACAGATCAAAGTGAGTACAAGTTTCATCTAACAAGAAACATAAAATGCAACAAGAAAAATATTTTAGAAATGGGAAGACAGCAAGAGAGAACAGCAGAAGGCTGAAAAGTTAGTACCATCTTTGCTTTAGCACTCACAAAGGGTGAGATTTGATCAGACATTTGATATACACTGCACTTAGTAAGGTCACTGGCACTGTCTCATATTTCATTCTTGCTAACAAAATACACAGAGTACATATAGATAAACATCATTAAATAGGTGTGTAACTACCCAGGAAAAAGAAAGTGCTCACAAGGTAATATCAGAAATTATCTGACTGTCAAATGATACCAAGCAACAGGCTGCAGACATCCGCTGTATGCATACATTCAGCATGTCCCTCAATGCCGTGGATGACCGACTGGAGAGTACGTTTGTAACATTTGCAGAGAAGCTCACACTGGAACAGGCTGCAAATGCTCAGAAGAATAGAATTTATATTTTATGTAATATTAATAAATGAAAGACATGGCTTGAAATCAACATGATGAAAGTCCATAAAGGCTAAGTACAGTGCTTAGTAAGGAACACTCAAATGCACAAACACAACAGGGGAACAGCTGACTAGTCAGCAATACGGAAAAAAGAGTCTGGGCTTTCAGCAAATCAGACATTTCATTTAAATCAAGAATGTGATACTAATGCAAAAGGACATTTCAGGACGTATTTTGAGGAGCATCATCTACGAGACACGAGGGTTGTTCAGCATAGGAGATGTCACCTAGAGTGCAGTGTTCACTTTCGGGTACTGCAAGGTAACACAGAGATTACCCCTGCCTTGGGAGACAGCCCAGCAGATAATAAGGGTGTAAGAGATCCAGAAAACACCATCTGCAAGGTATGTTAAAAGAAATCATAGAATCATAGAACAGTTAGGAATGTTCTGTATCAAAAAAAAATAATTTAGAGGAAATTTGGGAATATCCTTTCAATACATGGAAGTGTTTAATAGCCAGTATGACACCCACTGCTTTTTATTCCCTCTCCAGATTTGATGAAAACTAAAAGGATTAAGGTTTGTTACCAATAAGAATCTTTCAGGTATGAAATAGTTAAATATTTGAATAGATAGTTGGAAAATATCATTGGAGGTTTTTAGGAGCAGGTTTGATAAACAGAGTGGCAGGACTGGAAAATCTCCAACACNATGGCACCTTAGGAGCCCGAAAGGGTGTACACCGCTTCTGAAGCGTGTGTTATTAAGATATCGTGATTAGTGACTTTCACTCCAGAGTCCATTTTATCTGAAGATTAGCAAGACACAGATCCTCGAGAAGAACACAATAACTTAGTTCTCTGCATAAGATACACCAGCTTCCCAATTTAGGGAGCAATTAAGACTCGTGTGTGCTTTCTTCTCTGAAAATATCTGAGCAATCAAAGCCTTGAAACAAACGAAAATCCTTGCAGTAAAAAACCCTCTATATCCAAAGGGAAGCCTTAGCAGGTTTTTTCCTTTTACTCTGCCACTTTCAAAGGACGTGTAAGAGTTGCACAGACCCGTCCACAGTTGACGGAACTGACAGCAGGAGACTTGCTTAATTTGAGCTTTAATGGATCTTTAAGATGAGAGCAAAATCTGGAATGATCACAAATATCATTTTAAGCCTTTCCCACCTCCCCAAAACGGCCCCTGCAACAAAGCATCGGAGGCTGGAAACCAAGCTGTCATGTTGGACCCTTAAAGCAGGTAAACTGAGCTGGAGCCAATCTTTCAACACTTTGGCTTTTCTGAAGTGCTGTAAGCTCTGTGAAGATTTCAGGTTCGCACTCTCTCAGCTGTGAGGGCTGCCACAGCAGCATTCCCGGGAAGGAGGGCTGTCCCTCTGCTGTTTCAGGGTTTCCAAAAGGCACCAGCGACTTTCCACTGGAAGCACCCCAGCAGCATGTTCCTGGCTCTCAGGGCACCAGGTAAAACGTCAGTGCCATGTAGATGAGCAGTTCGTGCCCCAAAGAGGAAAAAACACCCAAAGCGAGTGCTCTGAGTGACCTTTTAGTCTGCAGCTCACACACATCCCTGCGACAATCGTGAACACTGACGGGGGGTCCCAGCCTCCGGTGGCTTCACAGNGAGTGCAGTGTTCACTTTCGGGTACTGCAAGGTAACACAGAGATTACCCCTGCCTTGGGAGACAGCCCAGCAGATAATAAGGGTGTAAGAGATCCAGAAAACACCATCTGCAAGGTATGTTAAAAGAAATCATAGAATCATAGAACAGTTAGGAATGTTCTGTATCAAAAAAAAATAATTTAGAGGAAATTTGGGAATATCCTTTCAATACATGGAAGTGTTTAATAGCCAGTATGACACCCACTGCTTTTTATTCCCTCTCCAGATTTGATGAAAACTAAAAGGATTAAGGTTTGTTACCAATAAGAATCTTTCAGGTATGAAATAGTTAAATATTTGAATAGATAGTTGGAAAATATCATTGGAGGTTTTTAGGAGCAGGTTTGATAAACAGAGTGGCAGGACTGGAAAATCTCCAACACACTGCCTGGCTGATCTCCCCAGTATTGTCCCGTACTAGTCACCCTGCCTTGACTCTGTTATATCCAGATTTAACTAGACTGCTGGTTCATTTGTTCTTCTAAAGGCTTTTCAGCATCTCCAGAACCACTTTATGACATGAGGAACAAGAAACTTGCAGTAACAACGGCCAGGTCTTTCAAACCAAGCAGATAAAATACTGGAAGTGAATGTTTCAAACAGAACAGAGGGCGAGAGCGGGGAAACAGCCTCTGGTGCAATTCGGTCTAACAGAGGCTGATTTTTTTTTCCTAATCCACTGTGCAGACAGCACTAGGTCCAAACTATTTCCTGTTCCAATGTAGTTTCATCAGAACTATAATATGAAATGTCTCAGTGTGAAATACCTGAAAAACACCCCAAAAATTTAGTTTGCCTCATTTAGCTACTTAAGAGACCCTCATGGACTGGTTCTCGCTGGAGTACCAGTTGGACTTCAGCACTGTGTGATTTAGCTGCATGCTGCATGATCTTGGCAAAGCTTGCATTTCTCTTAAACTGAAAATTTTATTTCAATACCTGTCAGACTTTCAGTACTGATTCTTCCTCAAAAGAGGAAAAGGAAAATCCCTGTAAACAAACAGCAGATACAGGAACAGTTTATCACAGTCTCATAGGTTCCAATACCTGAAAATTTTAATCATATATTGAGCCTCTTCATTTGCTGATGTTCCAGTAGAACAGTGCCTGACCACACATCTCTCTCTCAAGTCTCTGGAAAGCAGTCAGGACCGGTGAGAACCCGGCTGATGTAATCAATTCCGTAGGAGACAGGGTGATCATGGCATTTATTTGGAGAGAGGAAGGCCCTTGTTTTAGGGACTTAAGCAGCAAACTTTACCCCTGCTTATGGATATATGAGGACATTTCCAGGTGGANTGTGCTTTCTTCTCTGAAAATATCTGAGCAATCAAAGCCTTGAAACAAACGAAAATCCTTGCAGTAAAAAACCCTCTATATCCAAAGGGAAGCCTTAGCAGGTTTTTTCCTTTTACTCTGCCACTTTCAAAGGACGTGTAAGAGTTGCACAGACCCGTCCACAGTTGACGGAACTGACAGCAGGAGACTTGCTTAATTTGAGCTTTAATGGATCTTTAAGATGAGAGCAAAATCTGGAATGATCACAAATATCATTTTAAGCCTTTCCCACCTCCCCAAAACGGCCCCTGCAACAAAGCATCGGAGGCTGGAAACCAAGCTGTCATGTTGGACCCTTAAAGCAGGTAAACTGAGCTGGAGCCAATCTTTCAACACTTTGGCTTTTCTGAAGTGCTGTAAGCTCTGTGAAGATTTCAGGTTCGCACTCTCTCAGCTGTGAGGGCTGCCACAGCAGCATTCCCGGGAAGGAGGGCTGTCCCTCTGCTGTTTCAGGGTTTCCAAAAGGCACCAGCGACTTTCCACTGGAAGCACCCCAGCAGCATGTTCCTGGCTCTCAGGGCACCAGGTAAAACGTCAGTGCCATGTAGATGAGCAGTTCGTGCCCCAAAGAGGAAAAAACACCCAAAGCGAGTGCTCTGAGTGACCTTTTAGTCTGCAGCTCACACACATCCCTGCGACAATCGTGAACACTGACGGGGGGTCCCAGCCTCCGGTGGCTTCACAGCCCATCAGCAGAGCCACCGGGACTCGCGGTGACAAGGAAAGGCATAACCCTGCCAACACCAACAAAGAACAGGTGTAAGAAACGGTGAAACAGAGCCAGGTGCTCTTGTTGCCACACATTTGCTACAGACACTTGGGTATTTCAGTTTCTAGAGCTCAGGTGAAATGTTATTTGCTACCAGAAACAGGCTTTTTTGTCCTTTTTTTTTTCTTTCTTTTGTGTAAAAGGCTCCAAAGGACTTTACAGTGGGAAAACAGATGTCTTGAAAGTGAGCTGACTGGGAATGCTGCTGAGAGGCTTTTTCTGCTTTTTTATGACAAGAGTCTTGGAGGGTTTGTGCAGGGTTTGTTTTTGGAAAGATAATTGTCTGATGCTCACTTGTTCCTCTCGAAATACTTTCCTCTGTAGCCCAGAGGATCAGTGCTGTCCAAAAAACTGATAAAACAACAAAGCCACAGGATTCAGGGAAGCAAAAACCAAGCAGTCGTAAGTGGAGTAAAAGAGAACAGACTGAAATATTTTCAAAACTTTCTGTTCTTTGCTTTCTCTTCATTAACACGTAGGCAACGAAGGGATTCCCCCATGACAGGGAAGATCTTCAGTGACCCCGTGAGAGCAGCTTCCCGACCCCTTATGCACCAGCGGGAGCTGAGCATCTGGCCACAAGAGGTGTTCGATCGCGGTCATTTGCAGCAGCTGGAGCTGGNTGGAACAGGCTGCCCAGAGAGGTGGTGGAGTCTCCTTCTCTGGAGACATTCAAAACCCGCCTGGATGCGTTCCTGTGCGATCTGATTTAGGTGTTCCTGCTCCGGCAGGGGGATTGGACTAGATGATCTTTCAAGGTCCCTTCCAATCCCTAACATTCTGTGATTCTGTGATTCTGTGATTCTGTGATATCTCCTTCTCAACCTAACCACCTTCCTGTACTGTCTGACTCCTGCGCTTTACCATAGCTTCCCAGCGGGAAGGCTCGGTGCTCACACACATCTATTGTCCTTTCCCCTTTAGCAGTGATTGTAGATGGTGCCATTCTGACAAACCACCTCAGAACCTCTACGCTACAATAAAAAGCTGTGGCACCATTTCCCTTATCCAAAGATCTGTTGATGCCCTGGGTAGAACAGCTTGGACAGCACCCCTGAGGATCTGCCGTTTCCCTGTTCTCTCAGTTCCAGATCTCCGTCCCCCTGTTCTTCCCCGGGGTGGTTGTTACACAAGCTGTGCTTCTGCGCCTCTGTACAGAGGCACCACTCAGTGCTGCTGCCTGAAACTGCTGCTGCTGGCCCCAAAATACACCCGTCTTTCACCAACAAAACTGTAAAACAACGTGTTGGTGATGTCCTGCTTCCCCGCAGGGCTTGGCACAGCTCCTGTCCCTGCCCACAGCACGGGGGTGGAACTGGGTGATCTCTAAAGGTCCCGTCCCACCCCAACCACTCTGTAATTCTATCGTTATATCACAAGACCTGCCCGCCCGTGTTTCTGGTCTGAAGCCTTGCTCAGGACTGGGGGGTTCTCTTTGGCTTCGGCTCCTGAAATTGGTCCCAGGCTGCTCCCGCAAGCAGTGATCTGGTGTATTACAAACCTGTGTGAGGGTGTGTCCACGTGAAGGGAGGTAGGTGGGAAGGTGGTTACGGGGTGTGTTAAAGATTATTTGGCCCATCTGTGATCACAATGGCAGGTCAGTAATTGTTTTGAAACCTGCAGGCTCCTTCAGCTGACCAGTTTCAAGGTGTACTGGTCTCACTGGAGCCCATGCAAGTCAGTATGTCACTTCCTGGAGATTTAAAATTATTCCTGACAAGGATTTAGGATTACGAATCCATGGTGAGGGTAGTCAAACTGAGCATTTTGCTCCCTAACGTGACAGTACAGCTCCAAAACCAAGTTGAATTGTAAGGTCTTACATAAAATGTCAAATATGAAGTGTAATAACTCTGGTAATAATAGTGATAGAAATCAAGTTAATTGACAGCTTTAATTCTGACAATAAAGGAATATCTGAACTACCTGCACACACTGCTTTTAACATCTCCCACCCAAACACCTCAAAATTAATAAAGTAGTTGGCAATTATTATTTGGTAAGTACTATCTTTGTTTTATTGCAGGCAACGAATCTGAAAGAAATGTAAACAATCTACATGCCAGATAAGCAAAACTATAGAACAAAAAAAAGCAATAAGTTTCCATATCCAAAATGAAATTAAATTCATTATAATGTGCTATTTAAAGACAACTACAAAGCCATAATTGGCTCTTCTAGAAAGAGGAAACAGTTTCCTTTTGTCCAGAAACATTTAATTTAGGGTTTAAAAAGAATGAACTTC
>VZTO01024236.1:0-14155 GCA_013400615.1 Syrrhaptes paradoxus
AAAAAAACCCAAACCTTAAATAACTTGACACAAATAGAATTAGTATATAAATCACTACCATTCAAAAAAATATTTTTTCAAATCTTATTATTCATCGATTTATGAAAAATACAGTGTGATACCTCATGTGCTTTCATATCAGAGTAATGGTTTTGTAATTAAGAACAGGGAAATTGTGCAATTGCAAATTTTAGCTTCAAAAAGGCCAGGACATTATAGCTGTAGGAAGGAGCCAAGGACAGAGTGTTTCCACAGAGAAGCATGATTCCCAAACTAGTCCTTTCTTGTCAAAAGATAGCCAGTAGCTTAACCTAAGACCAGGCTGTAGTGGGACAGCTGTTTCAGCTGAAGAAGTGTTAGGCTATGTCTAAACTACAGGGACATGCTGTGTTTCCCTCTGACCTGTGTGCATGAGTTTTCACCTTGTGCAATCCAGGACAGGAGAGAAATACATCTGCTTCTGCCTCAGGCTGACTTCAAGCTACTTAGAAGAAATTATATGGAGCCAAGATGCCAGTCCCTGGGACATCCTGGAATTGGAAGTGTTGCTGACCATACTTTAACAACTCTCTTTTTGAAGATTTTATTCTTAGTTATCATTGTCTAAACTTCCACTGCTAACTTTGGATTTTGTCTTTCATGTATCTATATACTATCTATAACAGATTTGAGATTGTTATTACCCTACTTCATGATGAGCAATGTGCATAATTCTAGTTATTGTTCATGGTAATTGTGTGTACACAGTACTGCACCACAAAGGAAATGTAATTCTTCTCCAGTGGTGAAAAAATAGTACTGGTATACCACAGCCTATGATTTGTTAAATTCTGGAAATCCTGAAGCTATTGTAACTCCAATAGGCACAAAGAAAACTTTTTTCACTGAGCAGCCAGCCACATTTAGCTTTAGTACAAATTCATAGAAACTGCATTCTTAAAAAATTCCTGCAGTGCTGTTCACAACATGGAGCAGTAGAAAATTTGACCAAATAGCTGAAACATGACAACCTGACATGTGCTCCAGTATTCTATGTACCTACGTTTAGGAAACCATAAAAAGATCAAAATCAAACTACATTTATACTGAAAAGAACATATTCCAGACACAAACATTAACAGAGCTGCCAAGTCTTCTAATTCAAATAAACTAGCACCTTTTGTAATGTATAAATCACTGGTATGAACACATGTTAAAGCTAAATACAGACAAGTACACTACAATTATTTTTTCCAAGTGCAACTCTTGTAATCATATAAGTCACTGTGGTTTCCAAGAAGACAAATGGCCTGGAAAATGAAAAATAAATTAGTTCTGTGACTAATTGGAGTCAGAGAATGGAGGTCAGACTTGGTTCTGCAGTTGACCCTGGTGACCAGTAAAAGTCCAGCTTGGCTCACAGTACAACTTTCTGTATTTAGGAGTTGTTTACAATAGAGAAACACTGAAAGTGTACATTAGAAAACTTCCTCTAACAAATTTAAAACATACGCCAGTTCGTAGGCAAGTAATAAACTTAGAAGGGTCCATGTTGACAGTTTCAAAGCTTTTTGGTAGGACCCTGCAACTTAAGCTTGGAAACATTATAATAAACTTCTTTGCTTTAAAATGATGTTGCTTGTCCTAAGATGCCTGAAAAATGTATCAGCTTCATAAAGGGTTTTGTCTCTCTCTGTCTTTCTTATCACTCAAGCAAAAATATCATTCAACTTTGAGCGTATTTTGCTCACATACGAATCTCACACAATTCTCTAAGGTCAAGAGAGTTACACTAGTGGAATATTTAAATAAGTCGCCTCAGAATCAGGCCTCTTACTTTTCACACAGAGAACAATATGATATTAATTTAGTGCATTGGCTTGGACTTGTAATAGCTGATATTTTAATTGTGTTGTTCAAAGTATTTTGCTGCCTTCAAAAGTGTTAGAACTGTTTATAAAACACATCTGTTACCTTGCATCATGTAATCAATGAACATAAACTCTGTTTATGAAGCAACACACATACAACAGGTTATAATGTTTCTCAAAGCTCTGATGAGCATGAGACTCTAACCAGACAAAAGTCAAGCCCTTCATGTGCGAGCATTATTATTACTACTTGAATACACTTGTAGCCATAAAAGAGGAAACCATTTTCCCAGTGGAAAAATTCATTAAGATCGAATCTTCCTCTGCTCCCCAAAGTCCCAGGTAAACAGGTGATGTGACAGATGGAGGAGCTGACTTAGAAGGAGCAGCCTGACTTAAGAGCTCAGTCAGGAGGAGAAGCAACTCTGACTATATGGCAGGGAGAGAAGGAAGCTCCATGGTCACCAAGCTTCCATCACCTCAAAGATGTTAAAGCAGCGGTATGTTTGTCTTGATCAGTTATACTTGCAATTTTAGATTTCTCGCTACTTTTCTAGTCTCATCTAGCCTATTCCATTTTTTTCCTCTACACCTTACACAACCTCTCTGCACATCCCTGCTACTCCCATGCAGATGCAAAAGAAAGCAAGGCACTGCCTTCTTTTTTTTTTGCCCTTAGCAGAAGGGAAGGCAAGGACAGAAGCTCCCAAGTAGCAGGGCATTTCAGAAAATGTTGGAAGTGCTATTTACACACTGTCCCTATTCCAAACACTGATCTATAATAGTTTGAGTGCATTTGCTGGTCTTGCCTCCAGATAGTTCTCAAAGCATTGTAGATTTCATTTTAAAGTCAATCATATCACAAAAATAGCCTTCCAGAAACTGTCTTCTCAAGAGCTGGAAGCTGGGATTTTTCCATGACTAATACATTCCATGTCTGTTTAATCTATTTTAATTACATTGATGCATCCATTTTTCCCCTACCATTGTTAAGCATGCCACTTACCAGTGCTTAAATGAGGACTTCTGTCCTTGTTTGCCTCTAGCTTGGGATTGTCAAGGGCAAGGACCCTTTACTTTCACTGTTTGCCCACAGGGTAAAATAGCCTCTTGCCTCCACTGNGAAATAATCTGGTCTTTACAAGTCAGAAAACTTTATTGCAAATCGTACAAGCTTCCAACCAGAAAGCAGGTGCTGTTTATTTAGGGAAGCCTGTGAGGGACATACCAAAGCCTATACTATACAAAGTATATTGTGGCACAATATGTGAAATTCAAAGGGATGTTTACCCAGCAGCACCATTGGAAGAAAAAACATGAATTTACAGACAAGCAGGTCTTGAGAATATTGGCAAGTTGACAGTGAAATGTTATGAGTTGACCACATCCAAAGAATTTTCCAGTTTCACAGCAGTAAGACAAAAGACCCTAGTGGATGCTAGATTGTATGATGGAGATGAGACAGGCAGGAACTGAGAAGCTACTAAGTTCCACCTGTCAATATTTTGAACTATCTCTATGGCTCTTATCTATGCCAGCAGATGGAGAGGATGTAGAATGAAAATTATTCCCCCATCCAGTGCAGTGAATGAGACTTGTGCCACCGCGGCTGTGTGAATGTCCAGCTGAGCTGATAACAGCACACAGCTGACATCTTCGATATACTACCCAAACCCCAAAGACCCTGCCAGTCCCCAGGCCTTTGTACAGTCCTACTGTCATCTTCAGGTCTCCCTCCTCCATGCAAATAGAAGAGGTGACCATCCCAGTCAAGAACTGAAAGACCAATTCCTCCACCAATCAAGTGTGCTGTTCACTCACCCCAGGAAGTACACAGCAGCTTGCCAGTTGCTCTGTTGCACTAGGGATGTAGAAACCAAAATGCTTACAGGATATTCAATAAATAGTTCAGCCTTTAGTAGGTCCCAGAAGAAAAAGATCTAATAAGAAAGAAAAAACTTTTTTTTTCCTCGTCCTTCTTGAGCCTCTATTACAAGACCTAATTCTCCCCAGAGAACTACCACCTCACTGTTGAAAAATGCTGATTTAGAGTAGGTCTCTCAGTTAACTCAGATAAACTCTACTACTGTGGATTAATAGCTCTCTCAGGTAATTTAAAAAACATACTGTTTTGGATTAAATTAAACAAGAATCTTACTGTAATAATAAGAGGGAATTGGCATGCAAATGAAAAAGGTGTAAGATATCTTAATGTTCCCACCATAGGTGACGATATTAAAACACTAAGTTTAGCTTATAGTTTAGGAAAATAGTATTCCTGTCATCAGATATTCTTCACTTACATTTCATTAATGTTATAAAATACTTTTTGACTAGCAGTTGATGAGATGTGAAAGGAAAACCCCCTACAAAATATGCCACATAAAAAGAGTTCAACTTACACACTATTCTTTTTTCCTAGTTATTAAAAACAAAATTTCCATTTATAAGTGTCCCCAGAGCATGGGTTTCCAGAATCAATTAACTGTTATAAAAAACAAGTAATTAAACTAGATTGCCAATAAATTGTGCAATGTTAACATAACCACGGAAAGTTACAGAAACAGTGAGAAATAATATAATAGAAGGGAAAGGGGTAAGACTGTGTATGAAATTCGTGTCTTTTCTACTTTGTAGAGTGAGTTCATGAGAGGTCATAAACTAAGTCCTGGAAAGACGCCAAACTAAAATTTAGATAAGAGACCCAGGGAGCTACAGGAACATGTATTTTCCTCTCTTGGTTAATGTCAACCTATTGACAGAAGTAGAAAGATTGGACTGCTGGAAGCATCATGTTTCAATTGTCGTATAATACATACATAATGGTTATTTGTGTCACAAAAAATGTCACACCATCATTCTAACATTAGTCCTGCTATGTTGGTCAGAGTCTTTGCAGAGATAAACATATTTTGCCTAGCTAAAAGATTTCCACACTTCCACAGGCTAGAATCTTGTTTAAATTTAATATGAGGGGGTTTTAATTCAAATTATCTGTACATCAATTTAAAGAGTGTATGTGCCCCCAAGAAATTAAAGCAAGTGACCCTTAGAACACCACTTTATTTGTGATTCTTTAACCTGAACTAGAAACAAATATTCTTACCAGTGCTATGTTACCAAAAAAGAGTTCTGTGTGTTTAGTGACCAGTAAATCCATGTTCTCATTCCCATGGTGGTGGACATTACCATGACAAAAGCAGAGTCAAGAGTCAATATCATTAAAAGTCAGGAGCTACATTCTAGTTATGGCTTCCTGTGTTACCTGAGCTCTCTCATAAATTCTCCAGACCTTGCCTTTCTGCTCTGTAACATGGAGGTCATGTGGGAAGCTGAGATTTTTAATATGTGTTTGTGAGTCACCTGGTACTGCAAAAGACTGTTTAGACATGTTAAAGGCTTACAGTCAACAAAGAATCTAAGCTTGCAATCAACTTTAAGCCTTCCAGTTTGAATTATCCTATGATCCTGTGCTGAAGTCCCACTAAAGTTGGAGGTAAAGCCAGTCAGCTATAGATGAAAAATATTGGCATTTCACTGTAATCATCATCTGCAGAAATTTTCAGTCACAAGTGACATAAAGGAAAGAGCTGGATGAATGGGCAGATGTTGCTGAGAGCTCTACTGTGCTTGTCACTGGAGTTTGTCAAAAATTTAATTTATGTGAAATGAAAGACATCTCAAAATCAGTCAGCGAGATTCAGTTGCTGAGTTGACTTTAGGATTTGCATCACAGCATCAGTCAGCTAAAGAACGAACAGTGAGAGTTGAACACAACACTGACATTCCTGCACTGAGCAAGGAGATAAGTTGAGAAAAGCAAAGAAATGCATTTCTAGGCTTCATCTTCCCCAAGAGGCTACCCATTTAACCTTGCAACCTGCCCACATGTTCCCAGAAAAGAACTCTTTCCTGATGTTAGGCAGTTTACATCAGATCAGGCTGTACCTTAAAAAGGAGCTAATTCTCAAATTAGACACAAGGGCATCTGAGATGAAGGAGAGTCTACTCCGAACCTTCCCAGTGCTCCACTTGGGAAGATATTTCAATGTTGGGTCTCTGTGTCACACTACAAATTGTGTTACCATCATGTTCCTTCTGGACCAAGTAATTCTTACATAACATCAGAGAAGTAAAACGCCTTCAGCATGGGAGTCTAAACAGTGCTTTTAAATTTAGAGACACAGACCGTGTCTTAAAATATGGGAGATGCACGACCAAAATCTGTCTTTCAAGCCAGAGAAAGAATTTGAATGCATATCACGGCTTTAAAAAAGAGTTGAAAAGGAATTATTTTTGTTTTTGCTATATTTTCGTTCCTGTAACTTTTTCATTAGAACTGATCAACTACATCTCATTAAAGCCTATGAAATTACTGAATTATACAATACATTTTAAAACTCCTTTATTTATATTATGATTTTTCCTACACATAATACAAAGGAATATAACCGAAACCCTGAGTACGTATGTTTCTAAGACCACATTAAAGCCTATTGTCTCCAACACAGTCTTCCCAAATGTATTTGCAGGAAGCAGGTATCTCAAATCGTAGCTCCTTACCATAGCCCTATATAATCAAAAAAAAGTTTTTAAACAGAATAAAAAGACACTATATTCACCAACATATTACTCACAGGACTCAGACAACTGCACAGTTCAGACTAGTATTTGATAGTATATCAACTAATATCTTGTTGTTGAGCACCAACCAGTTTGGCACATACTGACTGATGCGGAACAGGCCCATGGTTGCTTGGCCTCCACATTTGGCGAGAAACTGAATCTTCCCATCTCCATCATGCCTGATGGACGTTATTCAATTGTTTTGTAATCTTTTAATGAGAAAATGCCCACTTTGTTTATACTGTGAAGCTACATTCAATATGGAAACTATTAGCCCAATCAAATTTGGAATTTAGAAATCAAAAAAATACATCATAAATTGAATAGACTATGTGNTAATATATTGCTTTATGTGCTGTCCAACGATTGCAGTGCAGCATCGGGTCACGGGGTTTACAATTCGAGCATCTTCAGATGTTATTCTGAATTGTGCTGTGTTATTCTGCATGTTTGTGCTTCTCTTGGTTAATGTCAACCTATTG
The DNA here is from genome assembly GCA_013400615.1 of Syrrhaptes paradoxus. Taxonomy (NCBI): domain Eukaryota; kingdom Metazoa; phylum Chordata; class Aves; order Pterocliformes; family Pteroclidae; genus Syrrhaptes; species Syrrhaptes paradoxus. The sequence continues at coordinate 6,959 of VZTO01024236.1, forward strand.
ACAGAAGTAGAAAGATTGGACTGCTGGAAGCATCATGTTTCAATTGTCGTATAATACATACATAATGGTTATTTGTGTCACAAAAAATGTCACACCATCATTCTAACATTAGTCCTGCTATGTTGGTCAGAGTCTTTGCAGAGATAAACATATTTTGCCTAGCTAAAAGATTTCCACACTTCCACAGGCTAGAATCTTGTTTAAATTTAATATGAGGGGGTTTTAATTCAAATTATCTGTACATCAATTTAAAGAGTGTATGTGCCCCCAAGAAATTAAAGCAAGTGACCCTTAGAACACCACTTTATTTGTGATTCTTTAACCTGAACTAGAAACAAATATTCTTACCAGTGCTATGTTACCAAAAAAGAGTTCTGTGTGTTTAGTGACCAGTAAATCCATGTTCTCATTCCCATGGTGGTGGACATTACCATGACAAAAGCAGAGTCAAGAGTCAATATCATTAAAAGTCAGGAGCTACATTCTAGTTATGGCTTCCTGTGTTACCTGAGCTCTCTCATAAATTCTCCAGACCTTGCCTTTCTGCTCTGTAACATGGAGGTCATGTGGGAAGCTGAGATTTTTAATNATCGTAGCTCCTTACCATAGCCCTATATAATCAAAAAAAAGTTTTTAAACAGAATAAAAAGACACTATATTCACCAACATATTACTCACAGGACTCAGACAACTGCACAGTTCAGACTAGTATTTGATAGTATATCAACTAATATCTTGTTGTTGAGCACCAACCAGTTTGGCACATACTGACTGATGCGGAACAGGCCCATGGTTGCTTGGCCTCCACATTTGGCGAGAAACTGAATCTTCCCATCTCCATCATGCCTGATGGACGTTATTCAATTGTTTTGTAATCTTTTAATGAGAAAATGCCCACTTTGTTTATACTGTGAAGCTACATTCAATATGGAAACTATTAGCCCAATCAAATTTGGAATTTAGAAATCAAAAAAATACATCATAAATTGAATAGACTATGTGACAATGAGATTAATACTTGAAATCCTAAAACAATTTGATTTGGTTCCCCGTACTGTGAGTATATAAGATATGAAAATTGCTCTTGGAAGTTCTCACGGCTGTTTATCTGTTTAGTTTAATTCTTCTGATACAATTAGTTTTTTTCAAATAATACTTAGTAATAAAAGAGTTAAAAAATTAATTTCTGTTAAAAGATTTATACTATCCAGGTGTTCAGCTATCTTGGAAAAAGGCATTTGAGACATACCCTGTCTGCTGTAAATATCACTAGGAAACAGATTAGGCAGTGTTACACAAAACTTTAGTAAAACACAAGGATAATGAAAAAAAGTTGCTCAGGTTCAGTGGAATAAATTGCCAAATACATGATGTCCAGAGTGCCAGAGTGTCCATATTGCCAGCAGCAGGCTTGTAATGTCTCACGCAGAGACAAAGGCAATATTAGGTTTTTCTGTCATAGGCACTCTAGAAACAGATTAACAGCTACTCTGATGCTATAAAAGATTTTGTGTTGGTCACATAAAAAGTGTATTCTACTCACTCCTTGAGGGTACAGACTTCTTGTAATATCTTGGTAATTTTATTCAAGTTAAGGACCAGTGTGTTAACACTGACTTGTTGCATGACATAATTCTGATGCAGAAAATATCAGCAATCAGAGGCCTCCAACAGGAGAGAACTGTTGTCTAAACTTCTGGCCCTTGGGATCAAGGTCCCTTACATCCAGTTTAGCTTATATGATATAACCATCAAGCTGTTTATAACCAAAACACAACAGGAAAAAAAAAAAAGCCCCCTTGGTGAACTACTCGTAAAAAAATGTAACCTCAGGATTAAAGGATGGGATTTACAGGTGGGATTGTCTGAGGAGGTGTTTTGACTTGGAAATTTACATGCAGCCAAAAGAAGCCACTGCACAACAATTCAGGCAGGAGAGGGGGAGCTTTTAATGAAGCAGTAAAATAACTGCATCTGTTTGTAGTTATTGGGCTGCCGAGCTTTTTGCTTAGTAGGTCAACACACTGTCGTCTTATTAATTTGTGCCTCGGCCTATCACGCAAAGGCTGTTGCTTCACAGACGGTTTCAATCAGAGCAGTCAAACCAGCAAAATAGGACATCCTGGTAAGAATTAGTTTTTCAACCTCATTTTGAACTGTTGCTTTTTCAATCAGTCTTGGCAGATTTCTTTATAAGGTACTTATTATAGCACACACAATTCATGTCACTCAAGTTTTATGTAAGAAAAGTGCATGGTCAGTCACAGAGTAAACCAGGATACAAAATACTGTTGGTCAAAGAAATAGCTTTAATCAAGTCACGCATTGTGAGACAAAAATAGTTGCTGTACTTCTACTACAGTCTTTTTCTTTCCTTCTTGTATTCCTTGTAGGGATATTCTATAACAAGCACAGTGCCCGCTCCTGACCTCTCAGAGGCTGAGCTGTGTGACAAGCTGACTTTTCACTTTCCTGGTGAAACCGGACAAAATAATACAAAACAAATCTGAAACAGCTCAAAATAGAAAATAAGTTTCCTTTTTCTTTAACCAAACTCTGTCTCTGAAAGAGAAATGAAGGCACTCTTATTCTGTCTTTTAGCTTTAAAATTTTACAAGCAAATTTCAAAACAAAATGTCTTTCCAAAGAGAAACAGTAAAACATTTCATTTGGAGACCTTTGAAATGAAACGTAGCTTTTACAGAAAGGCAAAGTAGCAAACTCTCAACCAGAATTATTCCCTAACTGTGGCATGAATTGTCAAGTAGTTCTGACCAAAACTGTATTTGTGTTTTTCAGTGAATGAAATATCCACCAAAACTTTTTTGCCCAGCTCCTTCTTTTAGTTTTTTTCCTCTGGCTATTCCAGGCAAAGGATTCTTCTCATCTCAGCGACCCTGAATAGAGATTTATCCTTCCTGGATTTCAGCATTTTATCTAACTGTTTGTTTAACCAAAGTCAAACTTGTTCCTGCAAAAATTTAAGACTTCCTTTCAACTAAATCAGAATTATTACGTGCAATATTTTAGAATCATAAACAGCTTTTAAATCCTTAATAAGGCAAGTGCATGCATATATATATATATATATATCAGCCTGAAAAGGAAACAGGTATACCAAGATGTCTGAAGATAAATAAACTTGTTTCTAATTCTCTTTCTGCTTAAGTGTTATTTTCAGTTGCTGACTAGGTTACTCAATATTGAATCTTAAAAATTCGTAAAGAGGACATATTGAGGAGATGTGTTTCGACTTTGCACCAGGTGTGATTTTACAACTCTCAAAATGTCTTATTACCGTTCTTTTTGACACCATAATGGATGCAGTTTCTACTTGTTCATACTGAGAACAAGTCACTAAATGAGTGAATTATTCTTTGTAGCTATGGATCATGGAATATGTTGAATGCATTATGTTTATTTGTAATGGAAGTAATTATGCTATTCATATACGGGCAGGGGTGGGAGGGTGGAGAGAGAAGTTTAACTAACCATTTTCTCTTAAATACATGAATTTCAATTTCAAGCACTAAGACTCACATTGTATTCCTATGCATGAGCAGCCCTGTATTGTACCCCAGGCTATGTACGTTGTAGGCATCATTCCTCAGTGGCTGAGGAAGGACATGAGTGTGCACAGCTGTACTGTCAATACAGGTAACATGCTACTTATGACATTCCAAATCTGTCTGGTTTTCATGTAGCTCATGTCAACAGGTAATCAAAACACATCAGTACAACTTGAACAGAGGCTGTGTTACTGGTGCTGCCTTCCTCGATAGCTACTGTGGATACTGTGGTTATGTAATTGGCATCACCTCAGCTTTTAGCTACTGTGGTTGCATTTAATGATGTTGCCTTGGTTGCTAACTACTGGGCAGCTTTGGTGCTTTCTTAATTTACTACAGTGCTTTATTGGTGTTTTTTTTCTTTGATGAGCTACTGACAGGTTGTTGCTGTGGTCCAAATCTTGGGATTTCTTCTCAGCCAGATGCTTGTTACTGCAAAGTTTTCCTCCTTTTGGAGTTTCGGGATTCAACCTGGCATCAGTGCACCAGGGCACTGTTGATGGATGTAATTGAGCTATATGTTTTATGAGGGATAAACAGTATTAAGGAGCTTCAAAGGTACATATAGGAGTTAGACACTATTTTCTGATACTTCCTCAGGGATCTACCATTCTAATTCCTTGTGGCTTCTCTAAAGTCAAAGGAGTTCTATTATAATCATTTCTGCTGTAACCTGTTTAACCCAAATCCTTTCTAAATATTTAGCTCTCTAGACTGAAATTTTCATGTAGGTTTAAGAAGCTGTTTCTTCTTTTTTGAATGCCCTGCAGCAATGCTACCAAATAGTCAATAGCCACAGCATGGTGAAGCAAGGAACCAAGAGATAAATTGAGAAAGCCAGCTCTCCATGATCTGAGTTATAACAGGGCATAATTCACTAACTACTAATGCAGAATTATGCTCAAATCATTTTTCCTTTGTAGGCACTTACTTAGAGAAAAGAGAACAAGGGTGGCCAGATTGGAGGCAATAATACATAAATGTTTTTCAAAAGCAGAACTTTCTGACAGAGTGATGGTCACACAACTATGTAGTTTCCCCACTTGCTAGATCTTTTCTCTATTTAGTCTTTGATTTCATGTTAGAAACTTATACTTTATAAAAGAGACTGCATCTGTGCTTCATTAAACTGTAAGTTCAGGGGAAGAGGGAGGGAAAGAGAAAATATGTGAAACGCTTCTCCAAACTTGTCTGGATCTTCCCAGTGGGACTGACAAGTGCAAAGGTGAAAGGTGTAAACGAAAGATTAACAAAGATCTCAGAAGGGACATATGAATACATAAAGTATAACATCTACTACAAAATACTGCTGCATTCCAACATTACTCCTAAACTTTTGATTTAGAAAGCATGTGCTTCATTTAAAAAATAAAAACTGTTTTATTAAATATATAAATCAAGTTTAAAAGCATATAAAAATTAATAAAAACAAAAGACGAGGACTGTTAGTTAATAATAAATGCTCCTGTTACATCAGGACCATACCATACCCTAAGCATTCTCTTCTTCCTAGTTCAGTCCTCTGTCATGAGACTCTCTTTCAGACACACGCTGTTTACCTCTTCAATTTTTTTTCTTTTCTGTTCTGTCATGTATCTTCCTACTTATCTGACTTCAGATTCTGACATCTGCTTCATGCCACATGCCCTTGCTTTTCCTCCATCAGGATTCATATTGGCCAAGTGTGCTTTTTTTCCCTCTCAGTTATTTCTTGGCCCACTTTTCTCAGCTGCCGCAGCGCCAGACAGCACTGCTTCTATGGTTTTTTGCTCATTATGCACTTACTTTTTTTCCATGTTCCCCTTATGCTTCTCATTTTTTAAATCTAATATGGGGTTTATGAAATCACTAACACCACATCTTAGCACTTTCTTCATATTTTCTGTTGAGAACAAGAATCATAGTTTGTTTTTACAAAACCTAACCATGATTAGTATGTTTAAAATAGACCAGTTGCCTCCTTTTAATAATCTTTTCCAAATGCCCATGTCACTTACTGTCCAGTTCTAAAATAAAGAACATAGTTTTTTTTAAAAAAAAAAGTTGACTTCAGCTCTAAAATAACAAGAGTTTTTACTTATGATTTTAGATAAATTCACTGAAGCATGCACATAACTTCTTCCAGTTATTTGATAAATTTACTGTAACAGGCAGATACTGTCTGTCCTCCGCATATATTAACATAAAATCTTCTTATGAAGCTCTCCACTACTGTGGAGCAGTAGACAAAAAGCAGTAGAGCGTGGCTATACTGTTGACAGTGTTTCTGGCTATGTAAATCCACTGTTACCCCTCCCACAGGAAGAACAAATTTTATTTTTTGTATAGTTACCTATATGGGAAGTGGCAGGTGCCTGATTTGTTCTGTTCAACGTGCAGAAAGATTGACAGTGTACATGGTCCAACACATCACCATCTGACAACCCACTGCAGGAAAATCTTCTATTGCGCAAATAAAATTAGAAGGAACTATTCATGCGGAAGTCAATCTGAATACAATGTACAAATAAAAAAGAATCAAAACAGCAAACAGGAATGAAAGATGTAACCAGGTTGTAGGTATATGAATTTCATCCTCAAAACCAATATGTCATTTTGGCTTCTCTAGACAACCAGGAAGCCCACCAGACATCATTTTCAACAAAGACCCTTGGCTGTCCCCATGAATTTATTTAATTATCAAAGGACACAATTCAACCAGAAGTCTATCATCCATCTTGGATATTTGCTCATGCAAACACAACTGTATGGGAATACTTGCCACAAAGAAAGAATCTAATTCAAAAGGTGCTCATCAGCTACAGTCTCTGAGATGCTTTGTGTCACTTCCTGGAATGTCGGCTCTAGTAAGTCAAATGGCTGAATCTGATTTCTCCTTCCCAACTCAAAGAAAAACTAAGAGATGCATAAGAAAGACAGGTACTAACACCAAAAGTTGGAGTAACGATAGACACCAGCATGGCCTTCACCAACATGCAAGAGTTTTCTAGATTATCACAAAAGCATGTGCAGATCTCAGTGCACAATCTCAGCCCTAGGGGGACAAAGGCATGAGAAAGAATGAGCAAGTACCTAAATATTAAGTTAGCCATGTGTGCCAAAGTATTGTTTTAAAAATACTGGTTTGGCTCTTTAGTCACTTAACAGCATTGTACCTATGTGCTCTTGCACACAAGTGTCTCAGTTTGACCCAGCTGGCACAAACACCACACAGCTGCTCTCCTGAGGTAAGATTCTTATTGAAAATAAGAATCATAATAAGAATGATAGTCATATATGATTCTATATGTAAATATACAATTATACAAATACACAAATGAGTGATACAGAGTGAAACTTCTCACCCTCTGATGACCAAGGCTCAGCCCGTTCCCAGGTAATGATCCCAGAGCAGAGAGAGTCCTGAAACTGCAATCCCAGAAAAGAGAGAAGAGCCCAAGTGTCTGAGAGTCAATTGAGGCAGGCTACCCAGAGACAGAACTTCCAGATCCTCACCTATCTACTGGGCACGACATGTGTGATATGGAATACACCATTGGACAATTTGGGTCTCGGGCTTGTAATTGGGGCTGTGCTCCCTCCTAGGTTCTCCTGCACTTGCAGATACTGGCACAACAGAGAGGCTGAA
>VZTO01024238.1:0-21940 GCA_013400615.1 Syrrhaptes paradoxus
AGAGGCTTCCAAGGTCATAGTCCTTCAAAGCACTGTTTGTCAAATTGCTCTAACACACCTCCTGCTGCAAGCCTACTCACAGGCTTTTGTAATATTCCATTACAGAGCCACATGACCTTGAAAATTAGTTACAGGCTGAAGTAGAAATGTCAAAAAGCTCGGGTGGATGAAGGTAACTGATGATGATGATGGCAGCAAGGAATCTGGTATGAGCCACAGAAAGTTTCTTCAGAAGAAGCAGATATTACACACAAATTTCTAAATTTTCCCACAGGATATTTAAAGAGCATTAAAGTTTCTGGCACAATATGAGAACCACATTGTACTGTGAAAGTTTGTGTTGAAGCTGTGAGATTTAGAACATAAGTACCTGTTAGCATTGGTATGCCTACTGAATTGTACCTAGAGAGAAAATGCTTTCAACAAGAGCAAAGAGTAAGCTAAAAATGAAACCTTCGGTTTAACAGTAACTAGCGTTGTCAGGAAAAAGGTCTGGTATATGAGACTTTATTTTGTTTTCACAATTACCAGTACAGTTCAATACTTAAATATGTTTAAGTTAAAGCATCATGCAGATGTGAGTCCCATCAGAATCCGATTCTATTTTTTAACAATCAAGTGCAAAGGATTTCAGAAATTGTGACTGGAACTGAATAAGCAAAGACACATTTTGTACCTAAAATTTTGGTAAGCACTAATTTAATATGGAATTCAAATGAACTTGGAAATGCTTTGTCTGCAGTTTATACATCTTACAATGCACATTGGCAAATTCAATGTGGTCACGCAGTTTCTCATTGCTCTAAGACCCTCAAAAGAGATGGTTTACAGAGTTTGCAATGCCTTCTTGTTTCAACAAGATGGAAAATTAATCAAGTGAGATCAAAGTAGNGCTTTGACCCAGTTTTGTGAAGTTCAACTGAGAAAAGCCTTTCATCCTTCCCAGAGATAAAACAGGCTACTGCTGAACTCCTAGAGTAAGGAAAGTAACTTTGTAGGAGAAAATGTCAGAAAAGTCAGAATCTGAAATTTATTAACCAAGATATGGTAAATGTAAATGTCAGCTTGCATAACTCTGGGTACTTGGAGTTGCAATAGAGTTTTTGACTGTCTGGAGAATGAAAAGTGAACTTTTATTTCAATGACAATGAAATAGCACTATATCTGATGTAAGAAAATGCTCTCCAGCTAGAGGGCATTTTTGGAGCAAATTAGTTATACTTACTTAGGCCCCAAAGTTTCCATATTAAAAATTAGTGCATGTAAACCACACAAATACATCTTTTTCATGGTTTATCATTCATATTCTTCTTATTTGCACAAATAAATATGAAGACATAGGTGTCAGCATGTATTCATATCACGTGTATTCTCAAATCTTATCTGTAAACTACTAAATACTGCTGAATGAGAACTTCAGAACAACTCAGACTCAGGAGAGCTTAATGAACATCAGTAGAGATGAAAGAAGCAGTCGAAGAGTAACTTATCTCCCCAGATAACACAGAGAGAAAGGCAGATATTAAAAGTTTATGATAAAACACAATTTTGTAGTTTAAAACCTTCCTTCTGCTTTAGCAAAAAAGAAAAAAAAAGCAAAAAAAACCCCAACTAAACACCCAAAACCACATGTACAGCACAATGTAATATCTACTGGTACCATATTTGTGGGTGTGTGGTCATGGTTTGGAATGTTTTCTTCACTTATAGAGAAAAGAGACTAATTTAGAGGAAAACATCCCTTTTGTGTAGTCACTTCAGTGAGTGTCAGCATATGCTTCAGTTACGGAAACATTAGACTTTCCTCCCATGGAATGTAAAATCAGGCTGTGGTACTTAACTGAATGCTCAGAGGTGAGTTTCAGCTCAGTGGAACTAGTGAAGTCAAGTGTCAAAAAAACCAACTGAAAAACAATGGCAACAGTAAATGGGGTAACTATCTTTTTCTGTCTCACCTTGTATGTTACATTTGATAAATAATATAACTGGGAACTATTCACATTCTCTGTCTGCCTCCTCCTTTGTCTCTAACACACAAGTATATGCACATCTTTACTATTTTGTAAATGAATGGTAGAATTTTGCATAGAAAAGGTTTTTACTTCACAGCTGTATTCACTTGTTGAAAGCAGAAAGATCATGAAAAAATGCTCAAAATATGATATGTATGAGTGAAAAATATATCAGGTCATGTACTGCTTTCCTAATTATTGTCCTTTGATTACTGCTATGAATTTCATCATCCCCATAATGACAGCGATCATCCTATTATAGTTATTCACCTTTTAGTACTAGGCTCTTTATTCACTTTTTACTCCTGCTGCCATAATTCCGTTTCAACAAAGAGAAAAATAGTGAAACTAGGATTGTAGTCTTCATTGAAAGACAAAATAGATTCTACAAACAGCTTTTCTCTGAGCAGAACTATACATGGCAGTTTTAGCAATACAAAGGAAAACATGACATGTTAGAGAGCTACCCACCTGTATATGCTGTAAAGTATGCAAAGATGCACATAGAAAACAGCTTCTAAAGGAATCTTAGAGTAGATGTGGTGGTATTGTTCAAAAGTTCAGTTCCTCTGGCAGAGAATAAATGTAGTTTTCAACTAAAATTTACTGCTCAGTGAAGAAGCTTTTCTGTTGGGTAATAAATGCATCTTTATTCTCAATACCAGATCACAGAAAACAGCTCTAGTTCCTCAAAGCAAGCAGAAGTATTTTAAGATAACTGAAATCACATGTGCTTCCAAATAATCAACAGTGCATTCAGAAATATTTTATTTGTTACAAGGCAAATCCTATATCAGGAAATTTATATCTATGACCTACATTTAGATGTCTCTTTAAAATAAGATGGGTGATAGCAAGTAAACAAACATGCATTTGATGACAAATAGTACCTATAATAAAAATTTCTTTTTCAAAAAGCATTCACTAAATTATTTTCACAAATGAATGACTATTCCCATTTCAGGTCTTCATAAAACAAGGCAAAAACTGTAAGAAATAAGAATCTATAAAGAAAATAATTCTCACGGTACTCACAGGAAAGATAAAAGTCTGCAGTGATAAAGCACTGTAGAAGTTAACATATGATAATAACTGTTCAGTCATTACTCACTTTTTTCTAAACTTTCTGGTTAATAACAATTAAAACACTATGTATCTATTTTCATTTCAAGTGGCCAAGCTTAACACTGTATTGTATGTGAGTAGACCTCAAAATTTTTTATTTTTTTAAGTAGAGACATAGCTTTCACCCGAGTGTGAAAACTGTGCCACATTTGTATTTCTCATTTGACATCGCTATTATGGTTTGCAAGACCTAAAAGGGAAAAAAAAAAAAAAGAGGACAGGGGGAAGAGTCAGCCTGCAGCCAGTTAATATCTTGTGATTCACTCTGCTTTGCTTCCCAAACTGGTATCATAGTTGAGACTAAATGGCAATGCCTTTCTGCATTAAGTTAGATACATGGTTAAGAATTAGGCTCAGAATGGAGCTGGACTGAAAGCCAGGTGATAATTGAGATGTCTAAGATGAACGTTGAAACCCAAATCTACTGATTGTTATGATCATGTTCAAACTAATTGACTATGTATTAGAAATAGGGACAACTCTATTCCCTCCATTGTAGCTTTTTCACTGTATAAGAAATCCAAATAGTTTTAGAGAATTCGCATTTTCTTCTCTAGACTAGAGGGAATGTGGTTCTACAACTTAGTGGCTTCTGCGCTTATGAGGAAGGGAAAAGTTCTGGGCTCCAGACCTCGTTTAGGAATTGCTTCTTGTGGTACATATCCATAATGAGATACACAAACAGGAGCAGATCAAGAATCACGAACTCTAAACGTCCCAGGATTTACACTTCAGACAATGTAAAGGTCTTGATCCATTTTACATAATTTGATTTCTTTACTGCACAGTTTTATCACAAGTTGAGTGCTCCATACACTAAAAATACCTGGTGAGTAGATAACTCTTGCAGAAAATAGTATTAATCTCCAATCCTTTTTCAAAGAGCTCATTAAACTGAGAAGGATGCTGATCTTCAATATCTGATTTTAAAAGCTGCTTTAGACACAAGGTAATTATTTAAAGGGGGATGGTAATGGTGGCACCAGCACCATATTGCTAGAAAAAGCTGTCATTCCAATCGGTGCCTGTCAAAGTACTGATGTGCCAAGGAGCAGCTCAGCCCCCACAGTGGAGTTAAACAAAAGTATACTTCATTCCTTCACCTTGAGTAGGCAAAGGTGCAGGTTGCCAAGCTTTTTAGATAGCGAGTTTAAATACAGGCAACTCAATTCCACCTACATTCTATTTCGGGTATCAAAGCCCTCTGTAGGAGTGAGCTCTAAATTTCTGCTGGAGCTGAGTTTACATTTGCTGCAAACCTTTTAATCTTAATTAGGATTCTTCCCTGAAGAAAGAAAGTATCTTCCTATAGTCAAATTAAAACCCCCAAAAAATCTCATGAATAATTACTTTCCAAAATGAAAAAAAAAAAAAAAAACAAAAAAAAAAAAAAAAATAAAAAAAAAAAAAAAAAAAAAAAAAAAAAAAAAAGAAACTTTCAGTCAGAAGGAAAAACTGGAGGCTGATTTAAGATGTTAAAGAGGCTGAGGGAAACAAGCCAAAACCAAGCCTGTGAGATTGTATTTGTGACTTGCCTTCTCTTTCCTGTGACATCGCTGTCTTCAAATGCACTTTATTTTTGAGCATTCTGACAGTAAAATTATATTAGAAAGTACTTCCTTCCCAAGAATTATTTGCTGAACTATTGTTGTCAATACAGCTATCTCATGTTCGTCAGATTACGGTGTACTCACTGAAATTCAGTAAGCAGTTAATGAACAAGAAGGTTGCAGAAAATTGTTTAAAATTATTTTAAATAGCTGTTAAAACTGATTACATAAACAAGCTATTTTTATGCATCTTTTCTGGCACTATTTTGTTAAATTGTAATTATAATCTCTAAGGCACCAAAAGATAGCATTATTTTATCTTGTGGAATTTTTGGAGAGAAATAGTAAGGAGGGTGATAGTTGAGGAAATATGTTTCCAAAATATTTTTAAACTTCAGTGTAATTATCTTTAAAATTTGAGATAAAAAATGAAAGATGATCACAATAGAATTTTTTTAATGAAACTTGATTGTTGAACTAAATATATTTTTAATTCATAGGATGATTCCTCTCATTCTTTTTCCATTCAGGATCATAGTCAACAAGAAAATATTTAAGTTTAAATTTAAAGTAGATTTTTAAATGATGACGGTTTTTATTCTCCAGGTTCCAATTAGATAATTTCTTTTAAATTACTCCATTACATTTTTTGACATATACTTAATATTCAACCTTAGTGTCCTGCCTTTTGGCACTTTCACAAAATGTAAAATGAACAAGACAAAAATAATCTCTAAGAGGACAAGAAAGAAAAAGTAGTTCAGAAAGTTCAGGGTGCACTTACAGGAGAAGGCAGTAGAACCACTGTACACTCTAAGGATGGTTTCAAATAGTGGAATCATGCTGCCATTCAGCACACAGATGAAAAGCTAAGCCAACTGTAGTCCTGTAATAGTCTCGGATCTGGCAGTATTGCTGGTTATTGACTCACAAAACCGTATCTGCACTTATGTGTGAAGGAGAAAATGAAAGACCCCAAATTTCAGTGGCTCTAGTCCTAATCTAGTGCTTAACCAATTTGACACCTGAAACTTGCATAATATATTTTAATATATTAGGTAGACAAAGTCATAATATGGTAAGGAAGCCCTAAGGAGTGGAACCAGAGACCTGGGCACAGAAAAAAGAAATGTGAATGAGAAAACATATGCTCCTGAATAAGGAATGAGGTGTCACTTAATACATTTTTAGAACTCTTTCTAAAACAAAAATGGGAAATACAGTTTCCCGCCTTGTACTGTGTGTGCACACACTGAGTATGTGAATGGACAAATTGTTTAAACACCACTGACAACCCATGACATAATGCAGAAGACAACTTATCAAAAATCTTTAGTTCATTCCAATGAATATTCCAGAAGACCTGTAAAGAACCAGCATGAATCTCTCCAGAAAGATCTCAGATGTTTGAATTAATGAAACTATTTTGTACTCCAGCAGTTTACACTCCAGTGCTGAAGCAAACATAATGACCCTGGCAGACAGTTTCTAAAGACAGTGACTTTTTTGGACTGAAAATGATTAAAAAAAAATTACAGACATAGTTATTTCCCAGTGTAATCACCTCCACCACTATTCACACGTGATTTTGTCAGCATCTATGTTGTACTGTGTATGAGAAGGCTTCTTTGCTTCGTTTCATGACCTGTACTCTAAAGGATAATATAGGTTTACTCTTAAGACATCCAAAACAGATGTAGAGGTGCTGTTCTCATCAGTCATCTGGTCTGAGCATGTCTAGCTCTGCTGAGAGCTCAGCACCTTTCCTGGAAGATCTCTCCTCAGGGCAAGGTTTCTAGAGAATCCTGTTGTGTTTGTATACAACACAGCAACCGTAGCAATCCAGTGTAAAAATCACCAAATGCATGTAAGGTACTCAGTTCTTCAGGTGGGCTGGTGTGTGCTGACATGCTGCAGTGGTACATTTTAGTGTTTCAGTGACTGGCTTTTTATCATTTGGCTGGCTAGGTGACATAGGACTCTTTTTGCGTGTCATGCCATTACTTTTTTTCCCAGTTTCTACCACTGTATATCCATGCATGTGTGAATATTAATAAACCAGAAAAATTAATCCAAGATATATATGTTGTACCTGTACAAATGGAACATTTATAATTTGATATATTAGTGTAATTACAGTGACAATTACATGGTAGTAGTCATCCTGATAAAACATTCATATCCAACTTTAAATAATACCTCAGTAATACAACTGTTGCTGTGTGGATCTGTCCTGAAATATGGCAAAAACGTATGAATGGTTTGCAGTATGCCATTTTCTCATATCGACATTATCATTTTAGCACCCTTCTAATTTAGCTAATACTTCACCTCTACCTTGAAAATACAAGTTAATGACACAAGAGATTGTGAAAAGATGCATGAGTCTGGAATGCTTTTGCTACCACCCACCATAAAAGAATTATAGCAAAGTGCACTGGATGCATTTGTGCATTTATGTTGTTTTATTATTAAATATTGTGGGTTTTTACTTACTTATCTTTTTCCTGCAGTCTCTTATCAGTTATCTTCTTCCCCTATGTATCCTGTTTCTGTTACTGCTTTTGTAGTTTGTTGTGATTAAACAAGGTGGTGATTAAACAGTAAGTATCGGAACATTTGAATTTATAATTATGAAGATTTTGATACTAAAAAATGCTACCGAGAGACAGACTATACAAGGATTGGAAGAGACGTAAGTGACAAATTCTGTATACTAACTGAGTTCCAACAGGCAGAACCAAAACAGAATGGTGCAATACATTTTTGCCCATACTTCCTTAAAGTACTCTTCTCCATAAAAGTTCTATTTTTTCACATTTCATTCATGTCTTTTTGCATTTCAGATAGATTCTGCAAACTTATTTCCTCTGAGCTTTTCCCTTTTGATCACTGAAATCTTTCTTTTGGTCCTTTCACTTGTCAGTGTTATTTCTGCTTTTTCGTCAGGGCTGAAGTGTAGCTGTTCAATGGTAAAAAGCTTTTGGCCATTGTTTAACCACCAATTTCTGCATGGTGATAATGAAATGAAAATTATTTTCAACATGCACAAATGTGACACACACAAACTCTACTTTTCCCCGTCTGATGTGTTATAGACCTCATGTGTTTCTTTACATGCAGGTGATATACTGATTTTTGATCTCATAAGTATCTTCCTCAAGTAAAGGCTCATGGAAAGGAGAGGGCAGAATGGGACAATTAATCTACAGTAAAAAACTTTCATTCTATAAATGCTGAGTTTACCCAGGAAATCAAAGAGTAGGATGTCTGTAACATCTAACAACACTGCAAATAGATATCTTCTTGAACAAAACTGCACATTAGTAGGTCACAACAACACATGTATGAGAAAAGATAATGGAGTTCTAATTTTTAAAAATTTCCGTATTCTCCATTGACTCCTTAATTTTAGAATATCTATTATCTTTGATAAATTATGATATGATGGGATTCTGGCTAAAATTATAAGTATTGTCATGTTGCACTGATAAATGCAATTTTAAAGTAGGGATTGTAAAAGTTAGTGCTATTGTAAAATTGCAGGCTCATGACTAGCTAAGAAATCTCCATGTGTTACTAGATATCTTATGGCAATCTACTTACTTTTTGTCAGGTTTCCTTTTATTTTTTTCTTCATATTTATGGTTTTAGACAATCATTTAGGAAGGAAGAAGGATTTTCATCCTCCAAGATAAAAAATATTGTCTTGAAAAATGAATAATGGATCTAGAACAAAGGATTATTCATCTAGTTTTAAGAAGATGAATTTAACAAAAGCAAAAAATAATTCTATTTAATTTGGTTATTTAAAAGAGCAAAGTTAAAAAATACATAAATATGGAAACATTCCAAATATTAATGTATGTCTGGGGTTTCTTGGAATGGAACTTTCTGTGCCATCTGTAAGTTTTGAATGAAAAAAAGTCATAACTAAATGAGTTCTAATTTCCCCATGTGGATTAAACTCATAAAACGTCAGCAAAGACTACAACTATGCTCACTCACAGCTTTGGTTGTTAGCAGTACTGAAATAATTTTATCAGTTTCTCCCACTTAGGAAAACAGCTGATATTCAGCTTGGCTGAGTGAATTGTTGGTTTTACTTTTAGTGATCTTTCCATAATACGACAGCTGATGCATCGCAGGTGAAACTCAGGCATATACCTGAAACAAATCTCAAGCTTAAATTATCATTATATTTGCAGTTTTTTTTCCCCAGATTTGGAATAAGTTTCCACTTTTCATTTCCAGTATTGAGGAATTAAAAATATTATATAATTAGTAGTTTTTTATAATCTATTAATTTTCAGATTTTATTTCATAATTAAAGGAAGTTGACGTCACCTCTTCCTATTTCCTTTTGCTTTGTATTCTTTTCCTCTCCCAAGTTTTTGTATTTGCATTGCTGCCTACTTTTTGAGGAGTTGCTCCAGCTATACCTTCTGTATAAATGTATGAGCTGAAGATCATTTCCGTTTTCTATATTATTCTATTTTCTATCATTCTGCCTCTGTCCACAGGTCCAGAGGAGGGCCCCAAAAACGATCAGAGGGATGGAGCACCTCCCATATGAGGACAGGTTGAGAGAGTTGGGGTTGTTCAGCCTGGAGAAGAGAAGACTCTGGGGAGACCTTATTGCAGCCTACCAGTACCTGAAGGGGGCTACAGGAGACATGGGGAGGGACTCTGTATCAGGGAGTGCAGTGACAGGTCAAGGGGTAATGGCTATAAGATGAAAGAAGGTAGATTTAGATTAGATATTAGGAGGAAGCTTTTTCCTATGAGAGTGATGACGCACTGGAACAGGTTTCCCAGGGAAGCTGTGGATGCCCCATCCCTGGAGGGGTTCAAGGCCAGGCTGGATGAGGCTTTGAGCAACCTGGGCTAGTGGGAGGTGCCCCTGCCCATGGCAGGGGGGTTAGAACTCATGATATTTAAGGTCCCTTCCAATGCAAACCATTCTATGATTCCATGATTCTACGATTCTATGATGTCTAAACCTTGCAGAATTTTGCACATATTACCTCTTATACGTAGAACTCTTTTATCCAAGCTAGAAGACAGCCTTAATCTCCTTCCCTCGATAATGATGTTCAAGTATTCTGATTAAAGTAGTTGCCTTGATATACACTTCTGTCTCCATTTGTTCAAAATTCTTCTCAGGTACACATCAGTACAGATTCTTTTTAAATAATGTGATGCTTTTTTATTTCTACAGAATATGGGCTTTTGCTATTTTGATTCTTACACTGGCTTTGTCATTGTGCTACTTCAGAAAGAAGCAGTCAAATGCTGGAGTTAGTGGTGCTAAAGGTTTATCTATGGTAACCTCTCCAAGAAAATTAAACCTTTTGTTATCAGTTATTCAAGCTTTACCAGGGAACCTGATAAATCTTTATGACAGGGAAAAATGGGCTTTTTCTGTTCCTTTGGAAGCACATAAGCAAATGAGAAAATTCAAAGCAAAACTCCTCAGACACTACTGAATCTCTGCTGACAGCATGTAAAACATCCATAGCCAATGCAATCCTCTTTCATTACTCCTCTGGGAAGAAATGGAGTTTTTTGAAAGCTTAGTCTGAGTCAAACAGAAGTCCAGTTTAATGGTTCATGACCTTTTTAACAAATTTGGACTGAGTTTTGTTTTTATATTGGTAGAGTTAAGTAGTTTTTTTAATGTGTCGTTTAATCTCCATGACCTCCATGTGTTGATCATTTTGCAACTTTCAATTTAGTTTCTACTCCTGTGGAGTATTTTGAAGCATCTTTGTATGAAAGGTTATATATAGCCCGTGTGTTTTATTGTTTTTTTAAGTCATCAGGGTAGAAATTCAGAGATTAAAGGGCAATTGTATATCACAGGTTTTGGGCAGAAAGAAATTACTGATTGCCTTGGCTAGTGAACCAGCATGCCCCTAAAATAACTAACAGTACAGGAATTGCCTATTTTAAAAGCTTTTGTTTTTCTAATTATTGTACTTGTTACACAGCTTAAAGTTGAGATATTCCAGAAAATATCAGTTCAACATGCAGCTAGACAGTTATCCAATAGCAAAGAAAAAATAGCCCAACACCCTGTTATTCAGTAGTGCTCAGAGTTACTGCATTCAATAGTTGGCACTGCAAAATGTCCAGCTCAGAATCCTGCATATTCAAGACTGAAAATTTTAAAGAAAAAATAATTTGTATTAATTTATACTGTGTTTGGTCAGCACCTGCAGCAAGCAACAAGTAGCCATTTGGACCAAGAAATCATAGAATCATAGAATGGTTTGGGTTGAAAGGCACCTTAAAGATCCCTTAAAAATGCACCTTAAACTCCCATCATGATAGTGATTTCTACAAATTCATTACCTTTAGTAAGATTAAACCAGAGATCTTTTTAGAAAAATGGTCACAACAGCATAGACTGAGCACAGGCTGAGAAACTCAACCAATATTAATAGGACTTTATGGACAATTTTTAAAAATTAATCTAAGATTTATTAGAATATGTTTTGAGCGCCACTTCCAAATTTTCATGAAATCTAGATACGAGTCAAATGTGACTCCTCATTTTTAAGTCATTCTCCTAGTGACATATGAATGACTACTTCCATTTATTAGAGAGAGCATCTGTAACTTCTGATTCCTTGCTCAATAAGCAGTATAATTGACCAGAGAAATGAAATAAGAAAATGTAAGAGTTAAACTTCAGTGATGATTTGGGGAACAAAATACAAATAAAATTATCTGTATGAAGGGCTATCATAATAACAACTTTTCATCTAAAGATATAATTTTAATTTAACAGATTTGCAATATTACGATATCATTTGACTTTTGATATTACCAAAATGAAACTAGCATAAAATCCTAGAGAGAAAATACACAGCCATATGTTTAGTGATAAGGTTATAGCTTTGGCCTAGAAAGGTTGCAATCTCAGGACTTAAACTGAAAATATTGATTATCAATGATGTGTAAAGCTTATGACCTGTATAGAAAATTAGCTGATAAAGGATTATAGGTCTGGATTAAACAAGCTATACACAAACAAAAGAAGAGGTTTATGCTGCATGCAAATTATATTTTTTTATACAGGTTCTTAGTAAAGATAAATGGAAATTAATTGAATGAGTTTTCCTTTACTGACAAGTATGTGGTTTATTGGACAGAAAAGAAGAAATCCATGTAAAATATCTTCACTTTATTAGACTTCTCATAGATAATATTCTTAAAGCATAGTAAAATAAATACTTCAAAGATACATTATCAAGTCAATCCAACTTATTCAAAAAGGAGTGATGATACATTTCTCTCAAATTACAAAACATATGATTCTCCAATTCTATGATTCTATATAAGGAGGTGGTCTCCCAGAATTATTAATTTCAGTTAAGAATTTGTGGGAAAAAATAGTTAACAAATATGAAAAGCAGGTTAAATTAATAGATAGCAATATTGCTCATAAAAAGAGCTTATACTATGGTGGGTGGAAGAATTAAAAATTATTTAACATTGAAGTGTTATTGAAGAAAAAACATCCTGGAATGTATTAAGACAAGTGACAGATGTAAGAAAATGGGCATGATTGTTTCTCTGCATTTAGTTCTGAAATCCCTTAATTAAGAAAAAGATAAAGACAATTGGGTTGCAATGACAAGTAGAACTATAAGAGTGGTAAAAAGTTCTGAAAATAAGATTTCCAGAAATCCAAAATGATGAGGTTATCTAGGTTGGAGAAAAGAATTAGAAGATATATGAAGTCTGTTAGCATGGCAAATGCAAAAAGTGTTTGTTTAAGTGTTTTTCTGCTCTGTATCTAGTCAGAGGAGCAAAAGAATCAAGTTGCAGAAAGGGAAATTTAAATTGCATATTAGAAAAAAAACAACAAAACTTTTTAATGTAGAGCTCTGGAAGAGTTTAGTTAAGGAGTCTGAAGAATTCCTACTACTAAAGGTTTTCTGGGAACAGAAACAAATGTTTCAGAAATAGTCCAGATCTTACAATGCAGAAAGGTAATACACTAGATTCTATGGAAGAGTTTTTCCAACTGCATATATATAAAATTTTTGATCAATACATCTCTTTAGTCACACCATTTTTGCTTTCAGTTACTGTATATATGCTATTTTTTCAAACATGTAGGTGCATGTTCAATATATACCTGAAAATTCACATCTAAAATTAAGAGAACTTGTATGTTGTTTTTAAAGTAATATTTAATGGTGAAGATATGATTTTACATTAAACTTTTATCATTTCTTCCTTCAACTTTTACTTTCAGCATGAGTGATTTAGTTGTAAAAACTCCCACATAAGTCCCTTAAATTAGAAAAAAAAGGGTTGAAATTATCTTTCTCAGGTGTCTTAGGGAGTGTGACCAATTAACAGCTTTGTTTTTTTAAGAACATTTTTCAACAATGAAATCTTTACTTTTGATGTTTTCTCTGATGTCTTGGGTGATTTATCTACTAATTTCCTGGAGCATCAAGGAAACCAATAACAGGTGTCCAAAAGCTGCCCTAAGGTAAACATCACATGTAGTTTTTTAGTGGACCTAAGCAAACAAATCTCAAAAATTGTGTGTTCTTAGATTTTCTGAGCATAGTTCATGCACATTTCAGCTTAGTATGGTTTTTTATTTGTTATTTGAAAACTGGAGGGTTTTTTATTTTTTTTTCAGACTTAGAAATTCCCACAAATCTCATTAGTTTAATATGTCAAATTATATAATGCCTGGGTTGCAAATGAGTGACTTAACAGTGCAAATCAATTTGATAAACACTAAATTGTTCGCCTTCAATAGTAGTTATTATCAAGTATAGGCAAAACAGAGCTTGAAAACAA
Organism: Syrrhaptes paradoxus; assembly: GCA_013400615.1. NCBI lineage: Eukaryota > Metazoa > Chordata > Aves > Pterocliformes > Pteroclidae > Syrrhaptes > Syrrhaptes paradoxus. The sequence continues at coordinate 13,523 of VZTO01024238.1, forward strand.
AATTGTATTGGTCATGACTAGACATAACATATTCAAAGTTGGTGTTGGAATTTGTATACTTTTTTTGCTGAGCATTTTTATTTCATTTAGTTGCACTGACTGATCAGTTAGTAAACTATTATGCACCTGTGGCTTGAACTTTTTGCACGTCCTCTTATGATTTACCATTAGAGCAAACAAGACAGTTGCAGTGAGCTAAATGGAAAAAAAAATTGAACGCACAAAATGCTATTTTTGCTTATTTTTCTACTTTTTCACTTTTGTTTTTTTTGTGTCTCAAGAAGTAGACATCTACTTCCACATTCAAAGAGAGCTCTTTGCCACACTACATACATAATTCCTATCCCAAAGGATAGCCAGACAACTGGAAATTATTCATCCCTAGTCTCCAATATCCACTCTAATGGCAGTGTTTATGACTCTTAGGGTTCTCATTCTTGATAAGGTATTTTTTATGCATGGCTCTCTCTAGCATAATATTTTAGCATAGAAAGACTTCTGATATCATGGGATTCTAGCATCAGTCATATAAACTGCAGAAGTGCTGTTATTCCACACCATGGCACAGGGAATTGAAACACAAAGAAGTTGATTCACCCCAGATCACAAGGCTATATCAGCAACACATCTAGTAGCGATGGTTGAGCTTAAGCTTCTAAACTCAAGGCTGTAAAGGAATGTGATTCAGGCTACTTCTGTCCTCAGTTTAAGGGAAGATGTGTCATGAAACAAAATCCTTAGGCTTGCATTTCTTTTTCCTGGAATAAATTCACAAGGTCAAAACTGGATTCAAAATATGAACTACCTTGTAGCTAGCTGGTTAATCAGAGAATTTTTGTTAAGTATCAGCCTGAGAAATCATGGCAATATGGAGCTAGAACTTGTGGTACAGGCAGTACCTAAACTTTAACAATCAGCTGGCTCCGTAGACACTAAATCTATTCTATAGCATACAAAACTCTTTCTGAAGCAAATCTTCTGAAGCTAGGAAAAAGCCATTGATTCCTAGTAAGGCATTTAAGTTAATTACTGGCATATCTGAACTTAAACTCTCTGATTTTAGACTCCACACTTCAGCATTGGTGAAACTCCTGACTGTCTTGATACAATGGGAGTTTTATTCCTGACTTATATGGAGAATTATTCCTTAATTTGTCCCTATGGCTGGTCCTATGTCCCTCCATAAACTGTTGCTTAGTTTGTTTGCTTATGATAGGAGTAAGAGCTTGTTTGTATACAGCGTTTCATAAAGACAAGGGATTGCCTAATCCTATGTTTCTCAGCAATTTATATTCTTGCACTAAAAAAGCCTTTTTTTGAAGAATAAAAAAGTGTTGCTGGGGAATGTTTAATAGTATCTTAGAAGAGAAATAATAGAAAATGTAACTGACATAAGGAGAGTGTCTATTTTTAATGATGATAGGTGGACCTTTCAATTAAAATTTCTTTCACATAATTTTAAACCTAACTTTTTCTATAAGCTGATAAGACAGATTCTCCGTATTGATGTACTTTGACTGAAATAATGTACTTCCCTCTTTTTTATTATTGTTAAACTATAATAGTTGTCTTTATTCTGAAAAAAAATTTTGATGTGAAATGCTGCAAAACTTTCAGACATATACATTTTATTTTGATGATATTTGGGGAATCTCTTCACGGAACTATTAAACCTATTAACAGCTGGCATTCATGCAGAAAAATTTATCCCTCCTTAAATATTTTGCAAAGGAAAGCAATTGTTATTTTGCAGGATTATTGACATTGCAATTAGGAGTACCATTCATGGACCAAAACCTCACTGTGCAGGGTACTGTAGATAGATAGATCAAAATAATGTTCCCTACTCCAAAGCTATTCACTGAACTGTGGATTTTAGTGACTTAGATTTCTAAAAGATCTTTTATTCTTTCTAAGATTTTTAACTTGTCATGCAAAACCCCATTGTATGGAAATCTAAGTGGAACATTCAGCACCTATTCCTAGCTTGTAACATTTCTTAGAGGACTGATAATTATCAGCAGGATGTCATAAAGATTATGAACAGCTTTTCAATGTCCTGGCTTCAAATTGATTTCAATGTGGAGTATGAAGCTATATAAAATAATGTATGTTAAGTTTCAATTAACTCCAAAGAATCTTTTCAGAATGGGTTATAACATTGACAAGTGCTGTATCATATAACAGATGTTCAACTGACAGACAGTAGCTTAGTGGATGGGAGGCAGCATTTTGTTTGTTTGGTTTTGTTTGTTTTGGTTTGGTTTTGGAGTGCTATAAGGTAGAGACATTCTGGGATTCAGTCCAAAAGATAAAAAGAAACCTTGAAATTAGGTGACAGAAATGAAACCCAAGTCGACTCAAGAAATTAAAAATATCTTGATTATATTATTCCATCTGTGTTGATCTCACTGTGAAGTCTGCAGGCATTTTTGTAAAGACACGTTAGTCAGATGATGAGGTTAAGCTGTTCTGTCACAAGAAAGCTACTATGTACTCCTACTCATACTCCCTAAAAATATGATACACACATATTTCACTGGAGTCATGCTTCTGATTGTACCCTGAAACCACCTTTAAATTAAGGTTTATTGGATCAAGGTTGTAGGCTTTTTGTTGTTGTTGCTGCTTCTTTTTTTCTTTTTTTTTTTTTTCCATCTGACATTCACAAATCTTTGAGGTGTGTCATTGCTTTGGTAAATAGGTTTGTTGTAAACACGCTAGCTCTTTTTGATAAAGGAACTGGGTTATTCTCAAACACATTTTTTGCACATTTAGATGGTATTTGCTAGATTCTCAACCAGGGATAAAATATTTTGGATGTGATTACTGAAACAGAATATGCATAAGACCTTAAGAATGTGATTTTTAGATGCATTTAGTTCCTCAAAAATGTAGTTGTTTTAATGGCAAGAGCAAACTGTCTCTTTAGGTTTACACAGATTAAAAGACTACTAAACTCTACCAAATTAATCTGGCACTCTGAATAAGAAATGTTTTCTTGAAGTGCAGACTAGAAAAACAGATAAACACAGCATGCTTTTCACATCACAAGCATTGCAGTTACCATGATGGTAGTGTTTTACATTCTGGTAATATTTCATAAATATATAAGTAAAAAAGAGTTTACATGGCATACTAAGTCCAAAGCTTAAAAGCCTAAAAATACTACTTGTTCAAAAAAAAAAAAAAGTAACAACAAAGCAATATCATATAATCTCAAAGTTAAGAATGACTTCTCACAAACAAAATAAATTGAACATTTGATTTAAATGGAACAAGCCAGATATCTCAGATCTAAAATAGACCTTGTCACCCAACAAGAAAGACATTTTCCAGAACCAGCTGAACTCCCTTGGACAGCAGAACAAGAAAATATTTGATAAAATGTCTGGTAAAGTAAATTCTTACCTATCTTTGTCGTATCCAGAATGGGATACTTTGAATGCAAAACTGGTAAAGATTCAAAGGTATGGGAGGACAAAGATTTTCCAAATATCTCAGATTTTCAGATCTCTGAAAGTCCTCTAAAGTTGTCTTCTCAATATTTACACATCAGACAGAATCTTATTCATATTTCTAAAAAGAATGTCTGCATTTGATAGTTCACAACTTTTTTTCATAAACATGGGTTTATCAGCATCAGATCTTTCATAAAACTGTCTATCACAGAAAGGAAAGTGTTGATTAGACACAGAAAAGAGATACCCTTTGAAAATAAGCACGAGAAAAATTTGAAAGGGGAAAACACCTTCAATTTTATGTCTAATGGAAAAATGCACTTAAGTTTTGTATGGATACTGGTTTGTATTACAGAAGTATTATACCAGTAATTTTACCAGCTGGAAGGAATCTGGGAATAAATTAATCTTTTTATGTGGTCGAAAATCCAAGACATTCATAGGACTTTACATAAAATTAGAGATTACATGGAACTGAGTTCTACACACCAGGCCTCTGGGTAGTTGATCCAAAGTCCAAGTCGTCAACACCACAGCTGTGTTAAATCATGTTGACATCTACTGCAGTTCATATTCTACTATAAGCATCCATACTTAGTGGCAGCCAGAATGCTGATACCACATATCTTGAATTAAGTATCTATAAGAAGAAATGGCTGTACCAAGTATCACAACATTTAAGAAAACATAAAAGTATCTGAAAAAAACACAAAGAAAGAAAGAAAAAAAGAAGATTAAAAGACCCAAATTGAACAGTGACTCAAAATTTTGTCACTACTAATGAAAAAAAAAAACTTGTAATAGGAGTCTATAAATTTTATTCATCTTTTGACAACTACAGAGGAAGAAACATACAAGGAGGCAATGTGTATTTCTTTCTCTTTCAAATATAAACTGGCTAATCTAACTTTTTACGCTTGCAAATGTTATTAACAACTCTTTTAAGAAACTTTTTGAGCAGGAAATATGAATTTTGTACTTTTCTGATCTACAAAATATCTCTGAATATTAACAAAGTTATTAGGTCTGGAGGGATGAAGGCTTACGGGGTTCTTAATAGTCGTGGAAGCAAATAGGAAACTATACCATGATGTGAAGGTAAAGGAATATTGGTTTTTACTGTTTGGGCTTAGACTTCACACTAAAATGTCAAATATGTGAGAAAATTTGAGAGTGTTTTTTTATAAAATAAACATTTGTTGAAAAATCTAATTCTTTTGAGTAAATATCAACAAGATAGCAAGAAAAATGGAACATGGTGATTAAGGGATTACATTAATTTATGTATACAGGTGCTCATGTTTGTACCTGTGGAAAGATAACACAAAAAGTTGGGAGGAAAAAAGACAGTGGTTCTGCAAGCAATATTCTTTACCAGAAATGTTCTATTTTCCTTCAGCCACTATTGTTTACATCTGCATTTGAATTAAAGTAATCTTTAAAATGATCTCTTTTCACTTAAATCTTATTCTTTGTTCTTCAGCAAAATCATAACACTATGCTTATGATATAGCAGTCTACTACGTGGAAATAAGTGAACTGTGAAAACGTCAACACGATTACTTCGTTGCAGGATCATGGAGAAGGAACATGTGGGTATGTGAGTAAGAACAAACCCCTGATAATTAACAGAGCAGGTAGAGAAAGTGTTAAACCTTGTGAAAAGTTAATGGTTAAATTTCAAGGAATTTAAATGTAAAGCATTCCCCACTGCATGAAGGCAAGTCTGTTTCGAAAAACACTAAGTGTTGTGCTGATGATGCTCCACTCGGCAAGGCACTTGGAGTTCATCCAGAAGCAGAATCACTGCTCTGGGCTGTTGTAGCTGCTCTTTGTATGTTTGTTCGTTGGCACTTGACACTCCCTGCTCTGAGTCTTTAGTCTACATTGCCAGAAGAAATGCTGACTGTGACTGACTGTGCTTTGGAGGACTAGAAAGTTGCTTATGGAGTTATGTGTAGCCTACCTTTCCAATTTCTGTATGGCTAAAACAAATATCAGGTTTTTTGAGGGATCAAGATATTTCGGTAACCTTGGGGAAGAGTGGCTGGAAAGNGAAAAAGCTGGTGAAAGGTCAGGAGAACAAGAGGAGTAGCTGAGGGAACTGGGTTTATTTAGCCTGGAGAGAAGGAGGCTGAGGGGAGACTTTATTGCCCTCCACAACTACCTGAAAGGAGATTGTAGCAAAGGTGGGTGTCTGTCTCTATTCCCAACTAACAAGTGATAGGATGAGAGGAGACAGCCTCAAGTTGCACCAGAGAAGATTTGGATTGGACATTAGGAAAAATTACGTCACTGAAAGGGTTATCAAACACCTGAACAAGCTGCCCAGAGAAGTGGTTGAGTCACCATCCCTGGTGGTAGTTAAAAGATGTGTAGATGTGGTGCTTAGGGACATAGTCTAGTGGTGGTCTTGGCAGAGTTGGGTTTGCAGTTGGACTCAATGATCTTAAAGGTCTTTTCCAACCTAAATAATTCTATGATTCTATCTTTCCATAATATATTTATGATATACAAGACATATCATGCATACATGAAATAATATATAACATATTACAGAATATATTAAAACATTCATTTGAATTCTTCTTCATGAGTCATCATCAAATTCCTTTCCCCTACAACTGTTTGCACTCATCCTATCCACATTAATTTCTGAACTGAATCTTTCACTCTGCTGATGCTTTTAAAAATTTTCCCCCCAGTGTTTATTAGGAAGATAGGGAGAATTACCCTGTCCCTAAGAATCAGGGGAATGTAACAAGCTACACTTCTTCTTTTTTTTTTTTTCTCAATTATTATCAAGTGCATGGTTGCCTAGAATTGGCTTCTGTTTCTGTGAGTTAGACACAGCATCTCCAATCACAGATCAGCTTCTGTAATTGCACAGCTTGTGAAGACAAATGAAGTCCCATGAGCTGTGTAGCTGCACAGGCAGATTTGACCCAGAAATCATGTCTTTTGCAACAGTCTTAGAAAATCTAAGGAATATCCTTTAAACACTTGGAGACATTGAGGTTAAAGATGCAACATAAATACAGAAGACTATTATACTAATTAGTTTTGTAAACTAGCAAAATATCTTACTTAGAAAAGTCTAAGAGAGAGATTTGTAATTTTATCTACGATGTAAATTAAAGGTTGTTTGTATTCAGGGAAAAAGTTTAAAACAAAGAGATGTGTGACTGCAGTCATTAGTTGTGATCTTTGCTTTTGTTAAATACTGACTAGAATGCTATGAGAAGGTTTTATCAAAAGGAACTGCATAGTGGTTACTAGTCACACAATCAAAGCAATTGTCTGAAATTTTTGTGCATTAGTAAAGCTCTAAAATTCATAAAACAGCAGGAATCAGAGAGACATACAGCTTAGTCTTCTCTTACTGCTGCTTCAGATAAAAAAATATGTTCAGTATTAGGATAAGCTGACTTGTGCTATTAAGATTTTCATTACTAATTACTCCATGGTTCAGAGTCAAAGTATACATAAACTTTAAAAAAATCAACTGAGAACTCATGTATATTTTGTGCAGAGGATAGTAATTCTACTATTATTCCACTGCTTTATGGTCTTCTTTAATGCAAAAAGGGAGGTTGAAATGGGCACATATGTTTGGCAGTAATTAATAGTAGCATTACTTCTGTGTAAATTATTATATGAGGTGCACAGTGATGAAAAAATATACTGCAGCTGCTACCATTGTATGTCCATGAAGAAATATCTGCCCTCCTTGGAGAAATAACTGCAAGCAACAATTAACAGGCAAAGCCAGGGATCCAGCAATGCAGCAGTTCAGACATTCATCTGAAAGTATAAACACTTCTGAAGGATTACACTAAGAAAATCACCTGTGTGATACAGTGAGGAAGAAATCACTCTCATCCAACATAGAAAATCTGTTTTTAGTGTGACACTATCGTTTTCTCTCACCTTCGTTATATGGATATCTTAGGCATGAGGCAGACAAAGCTGAAAGGGCAGCATTTATAAGGCCAGGATCAAGTCTCGCTGAGATGCTATGTAAGCAATGAGTTTTAAGTGATGTCAGGTTTTCATATAGTGGGCTTGGTACATGGGGGTATAATAATGTCAGATGATCCTACTTTTCTTTCTTATTTGTTTGTATGCCATATTTACGTCTGTGTTAGTCCGCAGAGTAAAACTGGAAAAACAGAAATTTGCTTAACCTGAGGCTATGCATCTGGAAACCCAAAAAATACCCTCTAAAAGAAGTATACAGAGTTACAACTTTTTCTGAAAGCAGGATTCTTCCTTTACAGTATATTAAACTGCTTATTTCGCATGTATGTTTGCAGTGACCGTGGTAGATTGTAACACAGTTTATTCATATACAGTTATGCTCTGAAGCACTAGGAGGAATGAAAAACAGTGGTTTGTGTCACTGGACTTCAGGAGAACTGACTTTGTCCTGTTCAGGGATCTGCTTGGTAGAGTACCATGGAATAACTTTATCAAATAATCTTTTTTTTTTCCATATAAAGTTTTAAAAAATTAAGGACTTAATTGCTTTGAGAAAAGTATTCTGTATGTGGATAGCACAGCTGGATAAAGCAACACCAGCATTAAGGAATACACATGAAATAATTTTTCACCAAACATTTGGGAGGAGTGGCTGACATGCCAGACGGCTGTGCTTCCATCCAGCGAGACCTAGACAGGCTGGAGATTTGGGCGGCGAAAAATCTCATGCAATTTAAAAAGAGCAAGTGTAGAGTCTTGCATCTGGGCAAGAACAACACCCGGTTCCAGTATAAGTTGGGTACTGAGCTGTTGGAGAGTAGTGTAGGGGAGAGGGACCTGGGGGTCCTGGTGGACAGCAGGATGACCATGAGCCAGCACTGTGCCCTCGTGGCCAAGAACGCCAATGGCATCCTGGGGTGTATCAGAAGGGGGGTGGTCAGTAGGTCGAGAGAGGTTCTCCTCCCCCTCTACTCTG